>LPNX010960412.1:36970-133391 GCA_001517045.1 Pseudotsuga menziesii | reverse complement strand
TGGATGACTTATTCTTGACATGGAATGAGAAATAGATCATGGAAAGCAAGAAGAAACTAGCAGAAGAATTTGAGATGAAAGACCTTGGGTTAATGCATTATTTCACAGGTCTGGAAGTATGGCAAAGTTCAGAAGGAATCTTTCTCAACCAGGGAAAGTATGCGGTAGAGATATTGAAGAGATTCAATATGTTGGAATGCAAAGTCATGGCCACACCCATGGACTCCAACCTGAAGCTGTTAGCTGATGACTCATCAGAGTTAGTGGATGTGACTCACTATAGACAGCTCATTGGCTCATTGATGTACTTGACAAATACCATACTAGACATTTGTTTTGCTGTAAACACCTTAAGTCAATATCTTGTTCAACCAAGACGGGTTCACCTAGTAGCTGCAAAACATGTGATGAGATATCTGAAAGGGACTATAGGCTTTGGTCTATACTATGATGGTAGCCATGAGTATAGATTGTATGGTTACACAGATGCAGATTGGGCTGGAAGTATCTCAGACAAGAAAAGCACATCAGGTATATGCTTTTGTTTGAGGTCTGCTATGAGTTCATGGTTTAGCAGGAAACAGTCCAGTGTTTCTCTTAGCATGGTTGAAGCAGAATACATAGCAGATTGCTCTACTAAGTTGTGAAGCCATATGGCTTCAGAAGCTGATATCAGGTCTCTTTGACCTGAAGATGGATACTACAATGATTCTATGTGATAACTATAGTTGTGATGACAAAGAACCCTGTGTTCCGACGTAACACATAGAAATCCGGTATTTCTACATACAAGATAAGACGCAGATGATGATACTGTGGATGCAGATGACGGTGATTCAGTATTTCTATATTGAATATAGAGATGATGATGTTTCAGTATTCCCATACTGAATATAGAGATGATGATGATTTCAGTATTCCTATACTGAAGATATAAATGATGATGATTTCAGTATTCCCATACTGAAGATATAGATGATATTTCAGTATTTACATACTGTATATGAAGATGATGGTGATTTCGTATTTCTATACTGAATATAGAGATGATGATGCTTTCAGTATTTATATACTAAAGATATAGATGATGATGCTTTCAGTATTCACATACTGAAGATGTAAATGATGATGGTTTGGATGATGATGTACTGACGAAGCCTCTGCCTCGAGTAGAGTTCGAACACTTTCGAGACAAGCTTGGTGTTGTTTGGAAAGGCCTTCCTCGAAAGGGGGAGTAGTGATGTTGTAGTGGGATTGTATCATCCCTGGGCATTTTCCCTAAAGTGATTCAGAGACCTCGGTCCTCAAGAATGAAGAGGGATTGTATCTTCCCGGGACATCTGTCCACAATAGATCCAGTGACCTCGGTCCTCGAGAACGTGGTGGGATTGTATCATCCCTGGGCACTTTCCCTAAAGTGATCCGGAGACCTCGGTCTTCGAGAATGAAGATGAATTGTATCATCCCGGGACATCTGTCCATAATAGATCCGGTGACCTAGGTCCTCGAGAATGTGGTAGGATTGCATCATCCTTGGACATCGTCCTAAAGTGATAGGGACTGATTCTCCCGTAATCAATCCGGTGGCTTCGGTCCTCGAGAATGTGGTAGGATTGCATCATCCTTGGACATAGTCCTAAAGTGATAGGGATTGATTCTCCCGTAATCAATCCAATGGCTTCGGTCCTCGAGAATGTGGTAGGATTGCATCATCCTTGGACATAGTCCTAAAGTGATAGGGACTGATTCTCCCGTAATCAATCTGGTGGCTTCGGTCCTCAAGAATGTAGTAGGATTGCATCATCCTTGGACATAGTCCTAAAGTGATAGGGACTGATTCACCCGTAATCAATCTGGTGGTTTCGGTCCTCGAGAATGTGGTAGGATTGCATCGTCCTTGGACTTAGTCCTAAAGTGATAGGGACTGATTCTCATGTAATCAATCCGGTAACTTCGATTGTCGAGAATGTGGTGGGATTGTATCATCCCTGGACTTTAAGTCCAAAAGTGATCCAAAGACTTTTTGTCTTTGAGTTGTGGATTGCAGGTTGTAGCTGATGATGATGATGACGTACTGATCAAAAGATCAGATGTTGCTGATGATGATGATGTTCTCTGATTGAAAGATCAGAAGTTGCTGGTGATGATGATGTTCTTTGATTAAAATATCAGAATATGATGATGATGCTGTTGCTGCTGATGATGATGTTCTCTGATCAAAAGATCAGAATATGATAATGATGATGTTTCTCTGATCGAAAGATCAGAAGTTGCTGATGATGATGATGTTCTCTGATTGAAAGATTAGAATATAATGATGATGCTGTTGCTGCTGCTGATGATGTTCTCTGATCGAAAGATCAGAATATGATGATGATGATGTTTTCTGACTAGAAGATCAGAAGTTTCTTATGATTATGATGTTGCTGATGATGATGATGTTTTCTGATCAAAAGATCAGAATGCGATGATGATGATGATGTTTCTGATCGAAAGACTAGAATGTGATGATGATGAGATCCTGATGATGATGATGCCATATTATCAAAGTATGATGATGATGACAGATCATAATATGATGATGAGTTGATGTTAGAGTATGATGATGTTCGGTTGATGATGTTTCTGATCGAAAGATCAGAGGCTGATGATAATGATGATTCTGATTGAAAGATCAGAGTATGATGATGATGATATTTTGATGATGATGATGTTGATGTTTTGATGATGTTTTGATGATGATGTTTCTGATCGAAAGATCAGAGTATGATGATGATGTTGTTGCTGATTGAAAGGCCAAAGTGCTGAAGAAGATGTTGCTGATCGAAAGGTCAAAGTGTTGAAGATGATGTTGCTGATCGAAAGGTCAAAATGTTGAAGATGTTGCTGATCGAAAGGTCAAAGTGCTGAAGATGTTGCTGCTGATTGAAGAGTCAAGATGCTGAAGATGTTGCTGATTGAAGCGGTCAAAGTACTGATGATGCTGAAGACTAAATATTGAATATGAAGAGTACATGATGTTGAAAAGCTTCCAATGATTTATAGATGTATCACCCTGATGATGTTGATGATGTCCTCTATCCCTCTCCTATTATTGTTGTTGTTGATGTTGTTATAGAATACCCTTCTCGTTAAGGGGGAGTGTTGAAATATTATAACTTCAAAGAATATTCTATATGTATTTCTTTGTGGTCCCCGATGGTCCTACCGGGAGAACCACTTGTATTACTTTGTACCCTGATTCTCCTAATCGGAAGAACTAATAAGAGTCATGAGGCAGTCCCCTCTAATTGTAAAGGTGGGTCATTAGCACCCCAGTGTGGTTACTTGAGCCTACATGTGTAACTCGAGCCTACATGATTAACTTGAGCCTACATGATAGATGAGTTAACTTAAGTGAAGAGATGAATATAAATAGAGGTGTAGTGCTCCTCATTTGTAACACACACTCTCACTTGAGTAGCGCACTTGTGGAGGAGAGAAGTAGCTGGAGAAGGAGGAGGATCAAGTTTTTTGATCTCCTTGTTGGTTTTACCTTTTTACCTTTTTGAGGCATCTATATTGAGGAAGCTTTTGCTGGGTTTTTTCCATTAGGGTTTTCCCAGGATAAATCTGTGTTGTTCTTGTGATACTGTTTCTTTCAGTGATCCTGTTTATATGCTTTTGTTATGAAAAATGAAATGATATACCGATGTCTTAGCTAAGCATTTGAAAATTCAACATCCACTCTCGCTCTGGGTCCTCATATTTCATGAGTTCCCAGGGTGAAGTTCATATCACCCCCTAGAATCAGATTATCACATTTGAAGAGAGATTTTTTTTTGAACAAATCTTCGAAGGGGATGCGGTCCTCATAGGGGCCATAGATGTTAATGATAGGGAAGGAGTTGTTAAAGTCTACATGAAATACTTCCAAACCTAGTCCGGAGGAGAAACCCCAAGTGTTTTTGACAAACATTTTCTTTGGATTCCAACCAATTTCCACACCCCCAAAGTGCCCTCTGGCTTCCAGGGCCATAAAATCATAAAGTTCGAAGTTTGTTTTCAGAAAAAAAACCCCCTTATTTAGGACCTATGGTTTCTTGGAGAAGTAAGATGTCAGGTTTATTTAGAGAGATCAACTTTCATGACGCAAGTTTTTTGGGGGCACCTTCCAAACCCTTGCAGTTGAAAGAGAGTAGTTTCATTGAGAAACTCCATATAGGGTTTTCGCTGCTCTAGGTACCCCAACAATAGATTTTTTCTTACCATCTGCTAGTTCCTTCAGATCTCATGACTGAGCAGAGGAGGGATGGGTTGATCTTCCCCTTCCTTTTCTTTTAGAGGCCAATATAGTTCTTCCCTAGTCCTTGTCTATGGTGGCTAGATTCCACCGAGGTAGGGACATCTCTCAATCTCAGATGAAATATGATGGCTAAATTTATTGAGTTGCTTGTAGATTCCTAGTTCAAAGAGGAGGAAGGGATGGGGGGCTTGGGTGGAAGAGTAGTAGGAGGAATCCCGCCATGGTGGTCCAATAATATTTTCTATGAAATATCGGGAGGGGCTGCATACAAGGGGAGTGACTCCGTAGGGTTTTTCTATTCAAAACAATGCAGCTTCCAAAGTAGAAATGTGTTTTACAATATCATATTTCTTACTCGGTGAGCCTTGTTCATCCTCCGTAGGGTGATGTCGAGTATGATAATTCCATAAGTCCAGGAGGAGCAACAAATGGCTCACTCTGCTGAGGAATTGTGTCTTCCACCCCATCCAAGCCAAGCCTGGTGAAATCACCATGTTATTGTAAGTTTAATCCAGTTTGATTCTCCTCATCTCTTCTCCCCTCCTTTTACGGTCCCTTGTTCTTTTCGACGACTGCATCTTCCACCGATATTTTTTTTTAGTCGGTCAGCAACCCTATTGAATGGAATATTGCAGGACCGGGTGATGTGTCCATATTCGTGGAATTGGTGATAATAAAAGGGGACTCCTTCGTAGTCCAACCTCTGCCTGTGCCTTTCCTATCCCCATATGAGGAATAAGTCTTATCTCAGACTTTCCCTAATATTTAGGGAGACAAGAACCCGTGCAATCATTATGCATTGCGATCTAGAAAAGGTATTGTCTGCATCAATAAAAAACCTTGGAGAATTATCGATGTTGCTAAATGAGTCCGAGTTCCAGAATTCCCAAGGAAGTCATAAAAATCTTACCCATACAGAGATAACATCAAAACTTTCACATTCAACATCAAACATTGGGGTCCAATTCTTGAAAAGAACGGGCGCTCAGCCTAGAATCCAATGGTTTTGTTGTAACACCCCGGTTTTGACCCAGTTTGCATGATGTATATATTTTAATTAATCGTGGTGAGGAGCTAAAGGCAAAAGCCCCACCATCGATTTGGTTGTGTGTGTTTCGGCAATAGGGGTAGTTGTCGATGGTCTATCGTGCTATGTGGCACATTATAATTTGGCATCATGTAAATATGCACATCAATTAAAAATAAACCACAACCAGCTACGACAGTGCAACGTTGAATGAAAAGGGCATGATTCCAAAGGATAAGGGGGTGGGGGGATGTCAAACCTTGGTCTATGGGGGAAACCCATGTGTTACCCTTGTTTTGATTTGCCATCTTCCCTTGTCTCACCCTTGTCAACCTCTTTATTGTTTTTGTTGAGGTAGTTGGGACAGTTAATGCTGAGTGGTGGTGGTTGTGGCAGGACTGTCCATCCTTTCCCATGTGCCCACTCCACCAGCAGCCCTTCCTCTTCACCGTCGCGTGGGGCAGAAGAAACGGTTACTCTTCTCTCCCACGTTTCCAACCTTCATGGTGGTGGTCTGTTCGTCCTCCCGATTTCCTGTTAATCCTCACACAGGATTTGTTCTGTTCATGTCTCACGCAAAGACGGGTTCGGCTTCCTCCTGTGCCATTGTCTGTTTGCCTCACGCAAAGAGACGTGCTGTTCATCTTCACACAGGTTGGGATTCTTGTTTTGTGCTCCTCATGCACCAGTCGCAGGTCTCCTCTGGTTGTGCATGCAGCGCGCAGGTAGAACGGCCTCAAGGGCCCGATTTTTGTTGGTATGTGTCATAGCCGTGGTTGTAATCCACGATTTCTGCTTGCTGTTGGTTTCACCCATGATTTGGGTTGCTATGGTTCTGCCCACGTTTTCTGAGTGCTGTTGAGAGTCCGTCATTCTTCCATTTAGGACTGTGCATGTGTGTCTTCTTCCTCCGCTTTGGACTGTGTCTTTTCCTTTGTGCACGGGTCATCATAGTTTTCAGCGTGTGCTGTGGGCTCTTGGATGTGGGACGGCTGTTGATTTCCCCATCTGTTGGCTGCGTCTTATTCCCTGTTTTGGGACTGTGCATAGCTGCCATCATTTTCATTGTGTGTTGGGCTGTTGAATCACCCTAGTTTTGGTTTGCTGTGGATGCAATCATCTTCTGGGTGTTGTTGCTGAGTTGTTTTGGCCATGCTAGGGCCAAGAATAACTCAGCAGTGTGGTTGGACTGGAGCTGTGTTCAGCGTTGGTTGGGACTGTCAAACGACCATCTTTGCCTTCTTCACAGGGTTGTGAAGGGATTTATTTGCTGCGTGTATGCAGTGGTTGGTCTTCGGACTATGCTGGATTGGACGGTTTGTTGATGGCCTGATAAACCCAGCTATGTTGGTTTGCTGATTGTGTCCCTCGGCTATGTGTAAGCTTGCATTGACCCTTATCCTTGGAGGAATCATGCCCAGCTCAGGGGTGGAAGCGTTGCTGAGAGATTGATGAGCACGCTAGCCTATGGTTGGGTGGAACGTTGCAACGACGTAGCTGGTTGCGGGACTCTTCATCAAAAGATAAGTAGTGCTGCTAATTCATCACTGCAAATATATCTATTGTTTGTGAATTATGATGAACATGTGAATGCTGTTTTATGTATATGTTCGCTTCCGCTGTATGATTGAAGATTTATGCATTGAGTAACTGTGCATGTATGATGATGGATTATTCATCTGAGTCTGCCTCTGGTTATCTAGTATGCATTATGATTAAGCTTTTAGCTCAGCATTTATCCTTGTTTATGTTCATGGGGCTGTTTGCCCAGTTGTATGTGGTGTTCGTCGCATCCTCTTCGCCGGTGTAAGGGTCGGGGACGTGACAGAGTGGTATCAGAGCCAGGTTGCAACAGTGGGCCTCTATGGGCCAAGAAGGGGAAACTAACAGAGGGTATAATTACCTTCTATGCCCAGCAGAGATCAAAATTTGAGATGGCAGCAAATTTCAAAAATTTTCCTAAGTGTTGAACAGTCGGAAGAGCTAGTGGAAAGCTCCTCCGAAATGACGGAAGGTGTAGTCGGAAGGCCATCCGACGAGGCGTAGCAGCAGAAAAGAATTTTGGAAAATTTGCTTAAGTGTTTGAGCCATCGGAGCACTTAGCGGAATTGGCTTCCGCCGTAGCGGAAGAGTTAGACGAAGGCATGTCCGACGGAGAGCAGTGAAAGAAAATTGCGGAAACTTGTCTGAGTGTCCGTCGGAAGAAAATAACTCTTCGAGCATTCGCAGTTGCGGAAGTCTAAACAACTACGCACCCGACGAAAAAGTCATCCGACCACCGACGCTATGAAGAAAGCTAAGTTAAAAAAATAAAATAAAAAATTTCTAATTGTTTTAGCAGCCGTCAGCGGGAAATAGACGTTGGGTTCGCCGACACCACGGAAGAGTTTAGCGTTTGATAGTTCACCGTTGCGGCTGTCGAAGGGACTATTCCACCGATGCTAGTTCTTCCAGTCGTCGACGACGTAGAGAAAGTCAAAAAAATTTCCTAAGTATGGAATCGTCGGCCATCGGAAGCAGAAAGTGGTTCAAGGGCCGCCGTTGCGGAAGCTAAAGTCACTAGCCCGCCGATGAGAAGCGACCGCCGACGCCATCAAAGAATTTTTAAAATCCTTCTAAGTAAAGAATTCGTCGGCTATCGGAAGAAAATAGCAGTTCGAACGCCCGCCGTTGCGGAAGTCTAGAGCACTAGATTTCTGATGTGAAAAGTCTGCCGATGCCAATCAGGTTGTGCTGCCGATCGGAAGAGAATAAGGGATCGTGTTCCGCCATTACGGCTGCGGAAGGGACTAAGTCATCGACAGATAGAAGAAAGCTGAGCTGGCGAGGGTGAAAAATTAGTCGAAGGGACTTCCGATGTCGTCGGTGGAAGAAAGAAGAAAGATGAAGCTGGAAATCATCGAAAAAATTTAGAAGTTTGAGTAGCCGATGCGGCAGCAGGAATCGGAAGAAAATAGAAGATGAAGCTGCCGATGCAGCGGAAGAAAAGAAGAGAAGTTTCAGAGGAAATTAGTGGAAAACGGAGCCGCCGTTTTGGTAGGGATCTTCCAAAGATCGCCGAAACATCGGAAGAAGATAGTTGTTTCAACATCCGATGTGGCGACGGAGAGAAGAAAAATTGATGTGGCGATGGAGAGAAGAAAAATTGAATTTTTTCTTAGTATAAAAACATCGGAAAACTTTAGAAGATCCGATTGCCGATAGAGCTTAGTTGTTCTGATTTCTGATGAACAGCAGAAGATGTTAGCTATTTGGGGCTCCGAAACAGTAGAGGAATTAGTGGTTTCGACTGCCGATTCTGCGAAAGGATTAGTGGGAATGAGAGCCGATTCTGCAGAAGAGAAATTTGAGTTTTTCAAATGGGATTTTCCAGCAGATTTCGATTGTTTTCCAGTGGGATTTTCAGCAGTTTTCAGTGGATTTACAGGTGCCTGAAGTTGGCAGTGGTGTGTAAAAATGCAAATATTTGGTGAAAGTCTTCATTCTTAGAAGTGGTGTGGTTTTCACACCCGAGGTTGGAATGAAGCATGTGGATAGGCCTTGGAAAGATTATCCAGTAGGGAACAAAGGTAAGTCACCAGAATCTGAGCATGGAGCAACAAAGTGCTAATGATGGCCATTGCTATCAAATGGACAAACCTGGAAAGTCGCATGCCAAGGGGTAGCAAGGACTATGAAGTCAACCAACTGCTGTGTGGAAAAGGAATTCCATGCAAGGATGGAAGATTTGAAAGGGAAGTTTCCTTAAAACCCCGTCTTGCTAACTATGTTACATTTCCTAAGTTTTATGCATGAAATGCATGAGGATATGTGTTGTATACATAGGATATTAAAGATTATACATTTATAATGAACCACTAATGATAATCATTGCTTTGATGTTGGCATTAGTGGAAAAAAAAACCAACGATGACATGGACCTAGCTGAATATGTTGCTGATGCTGATGAGTGTGACCAGCGACCCTATGGAGAAAGGGATAAGGCAACAAGTCCATAAAAGTTGGTGAGCAAATGCTGCAATCTCCTGCAAAGGACCAACCAAATTGGTCATGTCAAGGGTGTAAGTAGAACCCATGCAGGTAAGAGCTTGATTATGACAAATTCCATGTAGTGGTAAAGGTAAGAGACCTCATACCATGTGGATGTTTGAATATAGAAAGGTATCATGCCTGTACATATTGGCTAAGCTTAGTAGCCCGAGGAAAGTAGGTAGAGGTGCAACTGTTGTGATGTATTGCATGAATGCATTGAGATGAGTGCATGTGATATTATGAATGACTAATGACTGAAATGATAAATTGATGACAATTCAGGAGCCATTTCAAAGGTTGTTATGAATGCAGGATAGTCACGATCAATTGGCTGCCAGAAATGCTCTATGGAAGAGTAAGGTGGTATGAATGATACGCTTGTGAAGTAAGGAGTATCTAAACATTCTATTTAATTGCATGAATGATGTGACTATGCCTTGCAAATGTTAATATGGTAACAATTGCATGAAGTAAATGAGATTTGATAATATTGATGTGACTAACAGTGGGAAGTATTTGAATTTTATAAATTCTGAAAATGCTTCAGGTTGTAGCAATGAAAAAGTTATATGCATCCAGACTTACCAAGTGTTTGGTTGATTGAAGCTCATGTTTCAGGTAGATTATTTCGAGCATGGCAGTGAGAGGTAAGACCCTGACCAATGCCAGAATCTACCATGTATGATAAAAGTCTCATGGTTGTAAAAACAGTTGGTATGCATAATAGGTCATTAAATTCGAATTGTGAATTTCGGATTTAAGGAATTGCTGACAACTACTAGTCACTATTGGTTTGCATAAGATTGTGTTTGGTTGATTGAAGCTCAGGTTTCAGGTAGATTATTTCGAGCATGGCAGTGATAGGTAAGACCCTGACCAATGCCAGAATCTACCATGTAAAAGAGCCAAACCTTATGAGAAGAGTCTCATAGTTGTAAAAGTAGTTGGTATGGGTTGTTAAATTTGAATTGTGGATTTCAGATTTAAGAATTGTTGACGACTACTAATCACTGTTGGCTTGTATAAGATGGTGTCAGGTGGACGCATGGTAAGTGGGTATTCATGTTATGATAGTAAGCATGAAATTATAATGGGCATAGTAGTGCTGCTTACAAGAGACCCACAATTAAGCAAATCAATTTCTGTAGTAAACAGAGTTGCAAATTCCTATTGAATTTGATTACTAATGTCATTGTTTGGTTATGGAACAATCAATTTGGATTGTATTATCAGATAATGATTGACTGCTTGGCTATTTGATGAATTTTCCAGGGGTGCACGTTGCAGGAAGATTATGTGTGATGGCCTGCAAGAGCCAGACTTCATGGGAAGGTTTTCCCTTGGAAATGGGTTTCAGGTGAAACGCCATTGGACATTTTCGAAATGTCTCATCTGCATTACATGTTTGGTAGCAACATGAGTGAGATGGTATAAATTATGTCGGTAAGACATGTGTGAATATGAAATGTGAAAAGAAGTTGGGATGGCTAACCGAGGGACTGTTAACTCAGAGAAGGAGCCACCATTCCTCCTTAACAACGGCATACTGGGTCGGCAAATGGCTAAGTGTTCTATGACCCTTGCTAAGAATATGCATGCTTAATTGTTAAAAATTCCATATGCAGAACATGTTTTGATTTATATCCATTATGAACGATTGCTTGAGTATGAATAGGGCCTACATGGCACACACCGGGAAAGGGTGCACACTTTTCTGATGTTGAGTCATGAAAAGGGTTTTCAATATTGATTACACTCTAGGGAGTGGACGCACTCCTGGTGTCTCAATACTTGATAATGAATGATGAGAAATGTGATTACAGTTTTAGAGCAATAACGCTAATGAGTTTGCGTGTATTGCTTGTGTTGCTTGTGTTAACAGGCTAAATAGATGCAGTTGGGTGTTGCACCCTAAAGGTAAAGGTAAAAGGTAAAAGGTGATTTGTTGACGGTCTGATAAACCCAACTAGAGGTTGGCTTGACTGTGTAATTTTGATAAAATTGTGGAAACGTTACAGTGTATTGGCTTGATTGGCCGCAGCCTGATAAACCCAATTGTATATTGGCTTGGCTGGATGGTCTGATAAACCCAACTGTGGGTTGGATTGACTGTGCCTGATATATATAAAAGGATGTTGTGAAGTAGCCTGCGTGCTGACCTATAATCCAAGTCCATAGGTGATCCCAAGGCTTGCAAAGCGAAGCAGGATCCTGTGGACGAACGAGGAAACGCACAATACAGTGTTTGGATATAGGTATCGCGGGAAGCGAGGACTATGAGAGCATCCTAAAGGTGCATGTGGACATGTGACTGTCTTGGAAAGCTTGGAATGAGTGGCATTGAAAAAGGTGTTAGTGAGACCGTGAGGTTCCTAGTAGCCAAGATAAACCATGTGAAGAGACCCCATGGTTTAGAGGTCTGGAATAGATCGAAGACACTAAGTGTCATGACCAAGAGGGATTGGTCCAGCATTCACGATGAAGTGAAAGAGGCTGAGAGCATGAAAAACCACAGCAGTGGTGTGGGTTCCAGGATGGAACAAAACAAAGAGGGAAAAAAACTCTTGCTGCTCTCTCTTGCCCTTTTTATTATATATATATATATATATATTTATGCATTGTGAAGACAAAATATTGTTGAATGCATGTATGAATGAAAATGGAATGTGTGTATTTGCTTAAAGTAAATTGTGAATGCTGGAATAGTTAATTCCCTGCCCAAGAATGGACATGAATGAGCTCGTGTGCCTGTTGGGAAGGCATGAAAAATATGAAAGTCTCCTTGATGAGACTTGGACTGTCATGCCAATTGGGTAATTAACTGACTGATTTTAATGTCTATATTATGCTTGGTCTGACAGAATTTCAATGGCGCATTTCACAGGTGAGAAAAGTGAAACCAGGTGGTGCACATTGATCATGGCAGTAGATCAAAAGTTGTTGGACTTAGCTAGAAGTCTCCTTCAAGTGATTGCCAAGACCCAAGAAAATATTGGGGAGATGCTCAAGATACAGAAAAGGCAGAGTGAAATGAACCACCAGATTTTGCAAGACTCTATTGGTTTGCAAAGGGAGGTGAAAGGCCTTCTGGGAGCAATCGGCAAAAGAAAGGAAGGTGGATCAGTGATGGGACAATTGTCCAAGCAACCCGATAAGAAACGGTCTAGGCATGAAGACTCAAAGGAAATTGAGCAGGTAAAGATGCAGCAGCCAGTGAAATGCTGGAGATGCGAAGGACATCATTTACGCCAGAACTGCCCAAGGAGGGAACATGGTGAGGGCAATAGCCGCAAAGTTCCTAGACTTCGGGATGAGCTGAAAGCTAAGAACCAGCAGGAGATGATTGAACGTGGGACAGATCTGCAAAATTTTGAAATTTTGATGTGCAATTGTATATGTATTGTATATATGTAATGGAACACCGAGGACGGTGTTATTCCAAGGGGGAGGGGAATGTAACACCCCAGTTTTGACCCCGTTTGCATGATGTATATATTTTAATTAATCGTGGTGAGGAGCTAAAGGCAAAATCCCCACCATCGATTTGGTTGTGTGTGTTTCGGCAATAGGGGTAGTTGTCGATGGTCTATTGTGCTATGTGGCACATTATAATTTGGCATCATGTAAATACGCACATCAATTAAAAATAAACCACAACCAGCTACGGCAGTGCAATGTTGAATGAAAAGGGAATGATTCCAAAGGATAAGAGGGTGGGGGGATGTCAAACCTTGGTCTATGGGGGAAACCCATGTGTTACCCTTGTTTTGATTTGCCATCTTCCCTTGTCTCACCCTTGTCAACCTCTTTATTGTTTTTGTTGAGGTAGTTGGGGCAGTTAATGCTGAGTGGTGGTGGTTGTGGCAGGACTATCCATCCTTGTCCATGCGCCCACTCCACCAGCAACCCTTCCTCTTCACTGTCGCATGGGGCAGAAGAAACGGTTACTCTTCTCTCCCACATTTCCAACCTTCACGATGGTGGTCTATTCGTCCTCTCGATTGCTTGTTAATCCTCACGCAGGATTTGGTCTATTCATGTCTCACACAGAAACGGGTTCGGCTTCCTCCTGTGCACCATTGTTCTGTTCATCCTTGCGCTTAGGCCATTGTCTGTTTGCCTCACACAGAGAGACATGCTTTTCATCTTCGTGCAGGCTGGGATTCTTGTTTTGTGCTCCTCATTCACCAGTCGTGGGTCTCCTCTGGTTGTGCACACAGCGCGAAGGTAGAACGGCCTCAAGGGCCTGATTTCTATTGGTATGTGTCATAGTCGTGGTTGTAATCCACGATTTCTGCTTGCTGTTGGTTTAACCCACGATTTGGGTTGCTGTGGTTCTGCCCACGTTTTCTGAGTGCTGTTGAGAGTCCGTCATTCTTCCATTTCGGACTGTGCATGTGTGTCTTCTTCCTCCGCTTTGGACTGTGTCTTTTCCTTTGCGCACGGGTCGTCATAGTTTTCAGCGTGTGCTGTGGGCTCTTGGATGTGGGACGGCTGTTGATTTCCCCATCTGTTGGCTGTGTCTTCTTCCCTATTTTGGGACTATGCATAGCTGCCATCGTTTTCATTGTGTGTTGGGCTGTTGAATCGCCCTCGTTTTGGTTTACTGTGGATGCAATCATCTTCTGGGTGTTGTTGCTGAGTTGTTTTGGCCACGCTAGGGCCAAGAATAACTCAGCAGTGTGGTTGGAATGGAGCTGTGTGCAGCATTGGTTGGGACTGTCAAACGGTCATCTTTGCCTTCTTCACAGGGCTGTGAAGGGATTGTTTTGTTGCGTGTATGCAGTGGTTGGTCTTTGGACTGTGCTGGCTTGGCCGGTTTGTTGATGGCATGATAAACCCAGCTGTGTTGGTTTGCTGATTGTGTCCCTCGGCTATGTGTAAGCCTACATTGACCCTTATCCTTAGAGGAATCATGCCCAGCTCGGGGGTGGCAGCGTTGCTGAGAGATTGATGAGCACGCTAGCCTATGGTTGGGTGGAATGTTGCAGCGACGTAGCTGGTTGCGAGACTCTTCATCAAAAGATAAGTAGTGCTGCTAATTCATCTCTGCAAATATATCTATTGTTTGTGAATTATGATGAAGATGTGAATGCTGTTTTATAGATATGTTCGCTTCCGCTGTATGATTGAAGATTTATGCATTGAGTAACTGTGCATGTATGATGATGGATTATTCATCTTAGTCTGCCTCTGGTTATCTAGTATGCATTATGATTAAGCTTTTAACTCAGCATTTATCCTTGTTTATGTTCATGGGGCTGTTTTCCCGGTTGGATGTGTTGTTCGTCGCGTCCTCTTCGCCGGTGTAAGGGTCGAGGACGTGACATTTGTAGTATAATTCCCACGTCTTCCTTGTTATTGAACTTGAAAACAAACCAACTCCTGGTGAAATAGGGTTTTCGGTGTGTAGTTGAGTTGTTCTGCCCATTTTTCAATGGCCCATTTCTCAAGTCGTTCCAAGCTGGGGTAATGTCCTATGGCTCTTCCAACCACCGTTGTTTCCACCATTTCTAAGGACTGAGCTATAGAGACATTTCTTCCACAAACCAGATTTAGGGGTTCTTGTGTGGTCTTTAGACACTTATTCCTTTTTTCCCTTTCAGTTGTTCCTCCCTGCATGTTTTGCCTAAGTCTTGCTTCTGATTTATCTCCTTCTACTCCTTTATCTTGTTCTTTCTCTATGGGGATGCCTTGTTGATCCGAGGGTTTCAAGAAGGAAGCAATGAATCCTTTTTCACCCTATAGAGGGAAGTCTTCAAGGTGGTCTCTGGGTCGGACTCTCACCCCTATAGTTTATGTTATCGTCCACCCAGCTTCACGTAATTCTAGGCCTAGGTTTGGCCGAGGATCTTCCCAATATGAAACACGAAGCACCAACTCCACTAGAAAGTCAATATTGATGATGGTCGTGTTTGTTGGTGTTGGAAAAAATTAATCTTTTCTCTGGTTGTGAGGCAAAAAGTGTGTAAGGGTTCCCACCAAGCTCCAGTGCTAATGGTTTCATCGACAAGGACATTAGGTCGTCTTCCTATGCCGTGGAACTGTGGGTTGTTTCATTATGGTTTCCCCTGGTCTCCATTTTCTCCTGTCGATCACATAAAAACCCAGTTGTCGTGTTGTCCTCCGATTGAGGGCCAACCGTCTTCTATGCAGGCTCTGAATCCGTCGACCATAACATTTATGGGGACTGTTGTGTTAGGATTAAATAATCCTCCTTTGTCCAATATAGTTTATTTGGTCATTTTTTCTAACTTAGGGATTTATTATTACTGTACTAGAGTATGGGGGACACACCTAGAGGTTATCTTCCACTTACTGCATGTGCATGCATGATTTTATGTGCCTCTCGGAGCAATCCCTACGTTATAGGAGCCCACTATGAGTTCCACTAGTAGCCTCCATCAGTTGGTTGTGGTAGGTAAGTAGTTATATCGAGTTAACCTCCAGTTGCGATCAGTTAGATCACTTTCAGTTAGCCTAGCGCTAGTTTTGCATGCATGAAGGGAGAGTGGTGCCTTTTTCCCACCTACCTCATTAGTTGACTGATTGCAGATTGATTTAGACATCCAGAGTTAGACTAGCGAGTCCCAACAATGATTTAGACACACCGAGTTAGCTAATTAGTTAGTTAGAACTGATAGATTCGAATCCTATCTTTAACATTCAAATTCTATTTATTGTATAATAATTTTATTATTGATTAATGAATGAAGATTAATGTTGTGACTATCTGAGCAATTCTTGTTCGATTTATCTGAATTTTGTGGCATGAATTTGTTGTTCAGTGTACATTCTCTTTTATTATTCAACTGCATAATTCCCTTCCTACACTTTCATATTTTCCTGTAGATCAATGGTTCAAAAATTTAACATGGTATCATAGCCTTGTTGAGGCTAGCAACAACCCTTGGAAACATCCATTGTGCACCGGAAGCAGCTAAGTTTCCACATAATTCCTGCAATTATTTCCTTGCTAACTCTAGATTCTGTCCAGAGAAGTCTATGTAGGTGTGACATACTCTGAAAAAATGCACATGTCGAGGTGGAAAGGCTTGAACTAACATACGATTGTGAATTGGTTTGTTTTGCAGTGATATTTTGCAGGTACAACTTCAATATGGATTCGACATTATCAATTCTTCTTCTTACTCCATTCACAAGATATTCATATTGGAAATTGAAGATGATTTCATCTCTAAAAAGACAAGGTCTCTATGAGGTATCTATTGGACTTGGTAAAGAGTATTATGAATATGAGAATGACTGTATAAATGGCAATGATAGATATTTTGGAACGATATGTTTGGCCTTTTCTCCAACCTTGCACTACCTTATTGATTTTTCTAAATACCCAAAGGATCTCTAGACAGAATTGGATAGAACCTTTGGAAAGCACAAAAAGGATCATTCTAGAAATTTGGAGAGCACACCCAACACCACAAGAGTTCTTTCTTCAAAAGTCTCGGCCTCTATTCTCTCTAATGAATTTGTTCAAGATGAAGAAGAAGCATAATATTCAACAAAAACAATTCAAATTGAAGAAAGTCTCCTTGGAGTGACTCCTCCTCCCGTTGTTCTGAAAGTTTGTGAGATCTATGATATATCATATTCTCATATAGATGATACAGAAGAAGACATTCAAATCTCTTCTATTGAAGGAAAAATCTCCTTCCATTCTACTCAACCATTCTCTAGTGATTCTTCTATTTTAAATTATGTGCACAGTTTGTTAGTGATTGCTTCAGAAAATGAAGATGAATTCGATTTCTCTCTCTCTAATGTTGTTGCTCATGTGAAGAAAAGTATGTTTTGGAAGAAATATCAGATTTTAGGAGTGATCCATTCACTCATCGATCTAGAGCTTCCAACAAATTCCTACATGATTGCTTGCACCAATACTCAGAGTTTTGTTGAAGGAGAAAATTATGAATCTACGATCTCAATGGAGCATTTAGAACCTTTTTTCCACACTCTTGGATCTGATATCACCTCATTTGGTTCGAATTTTAAGTTTCAAGAGCCTCCAGTCATGCTTGTAGTTGTTCTCATCAATTTTGGTGTAAAAAATCAAGTACCTAAAGTCTCTTTCAAAATTGTTGCTGGGGATTCGATGTTGGTTTTATCTCATGAGTTTGCAGATATTAGATTTTGTAAATTGTTATGGAGAGAAACTTCCTATGGATTGGGGTGTACCACAATAGACAACTAGACACTAGAAATCAATCCCTTCCCAATATGCAAGAGAAACCAAACATCTAACACCAAGGGACCTCGAATCATACCTTATTTTGGACGGTTGAAGTAAATCCCAGTTGAGCTTTTTCCAATCCCGCTTGCACTAGCAATTTGCTCTCAACAACAACAAACAAGATAAGCATGCTATATAATATGGTGTTAGATCTACTCTAGCATATATAATCAACAATGTATAAGAAATTAAACATATCCATGGATTCAATATTCATTCAAATGCACATTATTGGATAGGAAAAGTTATTTCTATAAATCAAATCAGAGATTACACAAGTGACAACGTCTGTCAGCATGTCTGCGAACCAGAGAAACCGATTCCTCCACCTGGGCCTCCACCACCTCAATCCTCCATCTCTCGATAGCAAGCTCATAAGAAAAGGAAAGCTTGGGAAGAACACAAAGTGCTCCAAAGGGACAAAGGGATCCAGACTCAAGTATATGCAAGCTATGGAAACAATGGACTATAGTTTTGTTGCTCTTCAATTCCTCCCCCTTCAATGTATCTAGAGGATTCCTTATATAGCACTCCAAAGGGGTAATGGAGGGTCAAATCCGAGCGATCTTGAGGCATATGGAATGCCAAGAGCCAAGTGGTTCAGACACGCATGAAAGAAAACTCCAAAAATATTTGGATTTATGCACACATTTCGATGTACACGGGTTTGAGGTCAAAAGTCGCGTGTACACGCGAGTATGGGATTAAAAGTTGTGTACAACAATAAACAGTTGTTTTAAGGGATGAACTTGGAAACATCAAAGTATAATATCAGACCATGGGGTCTAAAGAGTCTGCAGAGGGACAAGGAAGGCCATTAATATGTGATCAACCATGTGTGGTAAAATCAGCTATAACAGATGCCACCTAATGTGTGAGGTCATAAGGGTAACATGATGGACGAAATAGACTATAAAATCCATCCCAGAAGTGGAGTGATGAAGAACCAGGTGGAAGAACCAACCATCCATCAGTGGTACAATAATCAATCTCTGCGTGTGACTGCAAATACATAGAGCGATCCCACATACATAAGAGTACAATGGCCATGAATAGGCATGATACAAAATGTGACATGTGTGGTCATCGCCACGTACAATATATAATAGATTAGAATCTACATGATGAAGATATACAATGGATCAATATCTCCATAGAAGCTGAAGATACATAATGGATCAAGATCTCCATAATGACTGAAGATATCTGACATACACTGGAATCAAATCACGAGAGCTGAAATCTCATGAACATTGACACAATCAAGGAGGCAGCATATGTGGAATGACACCAAGCTGGAAGGTCTTCTATGCAAACCACTACGAGTACATGTCCTACTATGCGAATAGAGGTGTCGAGGTCGAACATAGTAGTCCATCATCTAATTAATGGTCATTGATGTCTACTGTTAACAGATGCGAGATCACCCACCGATAATGAAAATGGGAATCAAGGTACTAGAGTGCAATCTAACAAGTGTGAATAGATGTGTTGAGGTCGAACACTTGGAAGAATCCATCAATTAGGGGACATTTATGTATTCCCAAAACTGTGGATGGTGAGAGAACCTACCAATAATGACTATAAGTCTCAAGGCACTCAAATGAGTCTAGACTCCTATCCCAGAATAAATGATCTGAGGTCGATGGGATGGAATCCAATAGAAGGAGGGAATTAAGGCATCCCCCATCAACCAACACAAGGTACTCAGCAACGCTATATAATGTGGAATAACTCGAACACGATGTGCACGAACTAGTAATGGTACCGGGAATGGCCGACATGCAAAGTCAAGAAAACTGAGGAATGGATGACATGCAAAGTCAAGAAAACTAAGAAATGGACGAATCATGCTTCAAATTCCTTTGAACAAGAGAATAAAGGAAAATGGTGACTGAACGTAGGAAGCATGGACTAGATGTGAAAACTAGGACATCTCTGTGACACAGGAGGCATCAACAGAGGCTCCATAGGCACTGGAAGCTTAACCAGTCGGTGGAGATAAACTCAGAGTAATGAGTACAACTCCTAAAATCAAACTAATAACCCAACCAATGGATGTGATATACAATGCTGTGTTCGAAGGCGACACGACTCGACTACTTCCAAAGATAACATCTTTTCTTGTCCGACTTTTTGGTTTTTTGATTTTTTTGGACCTTTTCAGATATTTTGAAAAGCTTGAAAAAGAATAGAAGTGCTTTATAGTTACAAATATAGGAGGAGATGAGTGTCAGGGGACAAACAAACTAGTTCCAAGTAGCGAAACATACCTATGCTCAATGCAAGTAAACATGTGCAGGATAACAACCACGGGGACTTCACTTAGTGAGCATCTCACATAGCACATGCGATCATGGGATATTAAAGAATACCCTTAATTTCCATAGATATTGACCCAAAATATTTTTGTTGAAACCCCCTCCCAATACTTAAAACCTCCTCCCCACCCCTTTTTATACCTCAATCCTTATAAACCACCCTACCCAACCCCACCTTAAACCCCTCATCCCCCCAATACCTGCAATATATTGGTTCAATTTTTAATAATTTTAAAATTCACAATATGAACTAACCTGATAGGAAATTGGTCAACAAGTGAAGCCCTCGTGATAACAACACTCGAGGGAAGGTCCCCTCCTAGTAAAAAAATGGGAAATCAAGCTGCAAAAGATATGTAAAAAGGCTCTGTTTGGCTAGACACGAGACAAGATCGGGTTATATGGCTGATAAACAAAGTCAAGAAAGCCGACATAAGGCTCAATAAGGAAAGAAAAACTCATGATAATGCAATTACAACTTGACATATACAAGGGAGTCCTGGAGAATGACTAGCATAAAGTTCAAGAGGAGTATGAAGCTCTTTCTCAAAGTCATGGCGGTACTATACAAAGGACTCCCACACCCTAAAGTAGAAATTTAGGCATGGGCACCAAATACAATACATGATTTAACTAGGGTACCCATGTATGGGAAAGCTATACCATTCACATAATGTCACTTCTAAAAGCAACATGAAGGTTTTGTGACAAGATGGAATGAGTTCGTACCTAGGGTTAAGATGAAATGGTCATAAGGCTATGCAAAATGCAAGTGGATCTGAAATCCTAACCTATATGCCAGTTTAGACATAATACCTAAAATAGGAATGAACGGATCAAAGACACGGTCAAACCACACTCAAAACGGGCTCCCACAACATCAAATTAGTTAAAACGGTCCAAAATGGCCAGAAACGGTAAAAAACTATAGAAAGTGGGTAAAAATTTCAATTTTTTTTTATAAAATAATGAAAAATTAAAAATTTTCATACCATTTTGAATTTTAACCCACCATAGTGCATTTGAGTTTTGAACTTCAGAAGTGAATTCCGGTAGCATCGTCCAACGAAATCAGTCCGTGTTTGATCTAGGTAAATTCCCTTGCCCCTCTCTTTCATTTTCATGTAAAAATTTTAAATTTTCACGGCCAAATTAATTTTTTAGGCAATCCCAACTTGGGTGTTTCGACCAACGCGAATATCAGGAATTTTTCCACATATAGGGCTGACCATACGCAAAAAATGCCATGAAAACCGCATACGTACGCGGCTGTTTTGCAGACAGTCGCATATAGGGCCGCGAACATGGTTTTTATGGTCAAATAATGATCAAAACTTGTGTTTTCTATGCATGATGGTGCTAGAGTGGAGAGAAAGGAAACATGGTGATGTTGAGGAAGCTATTCAGGCTGACCTCATGGCTCAACAAACATTACGGGAATGCGGTCTATACAAGTTTTGGTGCCTTGGTAGCTTGAGGGCAAAGCCAAGATTACTCCAGTTGCTGGTATATTACTGGGATTTAGAGTCTGAGACCTTTCAGATAGACGGGATGTCACTCAGCATTGAGGTTGAGGAAATATATTTCATCACAGGTTTATCCCGACAAGGGGAGGTGGTGAACCTCCGATCTCGTGAGCCAGGAGGTGGGCTGACTATAGAGGACTACATAGCTGTGTACTGCCTTCCCAGTATAGAGAAGGTTGGGAGTCAAATCCTGATAAACACGGTTCATAACCTGGGGATGGAAGCCATACTATTGGCACTAGGTAGGATCGCAGGTTTGGCATCACTCCACCAGGCCTTAAGGCCACTGATGTTCTATGCGGTAGAGTGCATGCAACCCATAATATATGACTGGAGTACTACGATGCCGAGCAACATGAAACAACAGCTCAGTGACTGCAACATGGGTAGGGTGTGGAAATTCATGTTTGGAAGCATACTGAGCACATTCTTTTTTAAGCGGGTGCCAGGGATAAGCCCCAGACTAGACATTGCTCCTCATGGAGGCCGGGAGCTAGCTCAACGACGCTGGGCCAATGTCATGCGAATACTGGGAGGAGGAAGGGTGGCTAACCCGAACCCAACAGAGTTCTTTCCATGGTGGCAGAGACAGATTGTCACCATAGAGGACTATCCCTATGCAAGGATTGAATTCCGCGGAGACCCAGACATGCCCCTACCACCAAGAGCGGATTATGGAGGCATAGGTAATGAATCCCAAACCCACTTTCATTTTGGAATTATTTAATTTTTTTTGTGTTTTGTGATATATGAAATCAAAAGACATGTTTTTAGTGTGACGACACATAGTGATACTTTGTCATGTATATGCAGATGCAGGACCACGATGACCATATGGCTTTCCTCGTCATCGACGGAGGGGAAGAGGTGATGAGATCATGGGTGCAGATGCGGAGCAGACGCTCTAGAGAATTCACATGAACTTTGTTCAAATGACGCAGAGAGTACCCATGGCGCAAGTCGAGGATTTTCCTGAGGCCATGTAGCGCCAGGTGGTTGGAGTACCACGAGCATGGGTTCGATTGTTTCACCAGCTAGCTAGAGCTGTAGTGTGCTACCATGATCAACACCCTCCTCCACCTCAGGCTTAAATACTTGGGTGTATATTTTTTGTATGACCGTGTAGTATATTTTGGTGGCTTGAAATCCCCAATTTTGTATATGACAATTATGTATTATGACGTCAAATTTTTCGAATTTAATGAAAAATATTTATGATGATCGATTATTATTCTATTTACATGTGTAAAATGTGTTTGTGAAATGCTTATGGTCCGTGAAATAAATGCCAATCTAGTACATAGTCAGCATATGAATTAGCAACTTGATTAAAATTTCTTGGTACATGAATGTATGTTATACTCTCAAATTTCTGTTCTAGCAATTGAATGCGTAAGAATCTTCGTAATAATGTCAGATCTCTAATACAATACAAGCCATTAAGTTGTGAAACCACTAACTACGAATCAATATGTACCTTAAGAAAAATAACACCATGTGAAATGGAATCCCACAATAACTCAATAACGACACTATATTCAGCAACATTATTTGACAAAGGCCGTAAACATATGCCTCCTGAAGACAATACTTGACCCGTAGGAGTATAGATCACCCAAGCAGCCAAAGCTGAGTTTTGAGTGTGGTGGATAGCACCATCAGCGAATCCTATGTAAATGGAAGACTCCATCGACATCTGCCATAACAAATGAAAGCAAATCAACAAACCCAATCACCATAAGAAAACCTAACTATGCAATGCAAAACTGTACAATAATATACAAAAATCTACCCTGGATGAAGATCATGCATAGTATTTTTTGAGATAGAGCCCATTTCTAGGCTTCTCCAAGGCTGTCCCTTCATAATCAACCAGCTCATAGGAGCCTTTCTCTAAGACATGCTTAACCACGTAAGGACCATGCCACATAGGATTAAACTTTTCTGCCCCCAAGGGTTCCTTAGCTTGATCCCATAAATGGACCAAGTCACCTTCACTAAACCTGCTAGGACGGATAGACTTATCGTACTGGACCTTAACGTGACACTTGTTAACCTCAAGAGCCACTAAAGCATCTCGTCGATGCTCATCAAGCTGCTCTAAGTGGATGAAATGCTCTTCCAATGTGGAAGTATCTGGTAAAAGCTCCACAGCTAGCTTCAAAGAAGGGATTTCGCATTCAACCGATAGTACTGACTCCACCCCATGCACAAGTGGATAGGGAGAAAAACTGGTGGCAGTCTTGACCGTGGTTCTTTAGGCCCACAAAGCAAGATACAACATGATATGCCAATCATTTTTGCTTTGTGCAATGGTTCATTGGAGAATGGACTTAAGTGACTTGTTCACTACTTCGACCTGTCCATTCGCTTGAGGGTAATAAGAAGAGGAGTGATCTTGCTTATATCCTAACTTTGAAGCCAACTCTTACTTCATTTTGTTCTGAAAGTGCCTGCCATGGTTAGTGACAATCTCTCTCGGAATGCCAAACCGGGTGATAATCTGGTTAAATACAAAATGTGCGGCTGTTTCGCCCTTAGATTTAACTGTGGGCATAGCCTCTGCCCATTTCATGAAGTAATCGATAGCCACAATAATATGATGGTGCCCCCAGCCGAAGCTAGATTGCAATCCATAAAATCAAGCCCCCACTTGGTGAAGGGACCGACTGTGACAATAGGATGCAAAGGGACGGGACATGAGCGCATATTACGTGCAAACACTTGGAAATGGTGGCACTTCTTGACCGCATTAACATAATCTTTAAAGATAGACGGCCAAAATAGCCCGCTCTTAAAATTTTTTGGGTTGTAGAAATCCTAGATAAATGACCACCACACTCCCCTCCATGGAAATCATTAAGCACGACCTCAGCTTCATCATGAGTTAAACAACGAAGTAAAATGGAATCAACCCCACGACGGTACAAAGTATCATCCACTACGAGGTAGTTCTTCACTACGTGACGTAGTTGTCGCCGGTCATCCCATGAGAGGTGAGTAGGGACCTTCAATGTTTGCAAATACATGATAACATACCCGTACCAAGGGTCCGCAGTGGAGATGAGGAATATATGCTCATCGATAAAATAATCCTCATAAACCTCCTCTTCATCCAAATTTGGGAAATCTGATATGAGCTCAACAAAGATTAACTATTTCTTCGATTTCACCGAAACGAACTCCTGCAAAATCACAATCCATTTATTATACTTTCCCCCAATCATCCTTCTGGTGAGGACGAACTAAAATGGATTGATGTGAGCTATGACCAAAGTTTGGCAAAGAATAATGTAATGCCTCAAACGCTGAACCGCATGAACGGTGGCTAAGGCTAGCTTCTCCACATGGGAATAACGAAGTTCCGCATCAATAAGGTTTCAGCTCAAATAATATATAACATGCTCATGGAGCTCCTCATCCTCTTGAACCAATACCATACCAACCGTCTCCTGAGGCGTGACCACATAAATAAAAAATTCACGGCTATACTCTGGTGGACTAAGCATGGGGGCCATTGCTAAGGCTTTCTTAAGAGCATAGAAAGACTCCTGGGCTCGCTCATCCCAGTAAAAAGGGGTGTACTTCTTCAACAAACGCATGAAGCCTTTAGTCAAATTGGAAAAATTGACCACGAACCTTTGCAAGAAGTTCTCCATACCTTGTAAACATTGAAAGTGTTAAATGTTACAGGGGGAAGACAATTGAAGTATTTCCTCAACCTTCAAGGGATCGACTCTAATACCCTCCCTGGATACGATGAATCCTAGTAAACGACCAACTTTCACTCAAAATATGCCCTTATGAGGATTTAAATGAACTTAATAATGGCGACATATTTCAAACACTAATCGCAAATGATAAGGATGACGCACTCTCAAACGAGAGTGAGCAGCTAGATCATCCAAATACACTTCAATAATCTTTTTAAGATCGTGAAAAATCAAGGTCATGGCCCATTGAAACGTATCTCCAGAGTTTTTAAGGCCGAGGGGCATCTTCCCATATGCAAAAGTTCCCCAAGGATAAATAAATGCAGTCTTATGTTGATCCTCGAGTTTAGTTTGTATATGATTATATCCAAAAAAGCCATCCATAAAAGAAAATACCTCACTTCCTGCACACTCATCCAAAATTTGATCAATAAATGGTGTAGGGAAATTATCTTTAGGACAGGCTCGATTTAAATCTCAGAAATCGGTGCATATTCAGATCGCTCCCTGCTTCTTATCCACCAGAATGGGATTTGAAACCCGCTCCATCAAGGGAACATGATAGATAAAACCAACTTTGAGCAATTTCTTTATTTCTGCTTTAATGGTAGGTGCTTTCCTAGGATTCACGACACGCAAACATTGTCGAACCGACTTTGCATCCAGATAGGTTTTGATTTCGTGTTCAACAATACAAGGGTCTATACTTGGAATTTATTTGTATGACCAAGCAAAAACATCACGAAATTCCTTAAAAATATCGGTACACTCTTTAATATCATCGGGGGAACAATTCGCCCCAATGTAAATGTTCTCAATCTTAGCAGGATCATGAGAAATGTTGATAGGAATCATTGGTGACAATTTAACCATGTTCCCTTCAACAATATGACTAGGAGAGATTTATGGGAGCACGCGGCTACCAACCTTCTCGCTTAGAATCTCCTTAAAGTCATCACACTCTAAACGATCAAGCTTAGGAAGGAAATATGATCTATGGTGCAACTCTTTCCAAGGCTATTCTATCCTAGACATGGCCTCAAGAATAGCTTCATCTAACGGGAAAACATCATTAAGGCAGTATTGAGAGTGAGATGACTCTACTTCCCATGCAGGCAGCACATAAGGGTTCTCCTCCTCTATCCGCGAAGAATTGGTGACCATAAGGGTCCTCCTCCTCCGTAATAGAATTGGCAACCATAATCTCTTATTTGAGTTATTGTGTGATGCCATTTCGCATGGTGTTCATTCTCTTGAGGTACGTCTTGATTCGTAGTTAGTGGTTTCAGAACTTAATGGCTTGTATCATATTAAGGATCTGACATTATTACAAATATTCTTGCGTGTTAGATTGCTAGAATGACAATTTGAGAGTATAACATACATTCGTGTACCAAGAAATTTTAATCAAGTTGCTGATTCATATGCTAACAATGTACTAGATTGGCATTTGTTTCACAGACCTAGTAAGCGTTTCAAAAACACATTTTACACATGCAAATAGAATAATAATCGATCATCATAAATATTTTTCATTAAGTTCAAAAAAAGGTGACGTCATAATACATAAGTGTCATATACAAAATTGAGGTTTCCAAGCCACCAAAATATTCTACACGGTCATACAAAAAATATACACCCAGGTCTCTAAGCCTGAGGTGGAGGAGGGTGCTGATCATGGTAGCACACCACATCTCTAGCTAGTCGGCGAAACAATCGAACCCATGCTTGTGGTACTCCAACCACCTGGTGCTGCATGGCCTCAGACAAGTCCTTGACTTGCGCCATGTGTACTCTCTGTGTCAATCAAACAAAGTTTGTGTGAATGCTCTGGAGCGTCCGCTCTGCATCCGCACCCATGATATCATCACCTCTTCCCCTCCATCGATGACGAGGAAATCCATCTGGCCATCGTGGTCCTACATCTACATATACATGTCAGAGTGTCACTATGTGTCGTCACACCAAAAGCATGTCTTTTGATTTCATATATCAAAAACACAAAAAAATTAAATAATTCAAAAATGAAAAGTGGGTTTGGGATTCGTTACCTATGTCTCCATAAGCTGCTCCTGGTGGTAGGGGCATATTTGGATCTCCATGGAAGTCTATCCTTGCATAGGGGTAGTCATCTATGACGACGATCTGTATCCGCCACCATGGAAAGAACTCTGCTGGGTAGGGGTTAGCCACCCTTCCACCTCCCAGTCTGCGCATGACATTGGCCCAGGATCGCTGAGCCGGATCCCAGACTCCATGTGGAGCAATGTCTACTCTAGGGCTTATCCCTGGCACTCGCTCAAAAAAGAATGTGCTCGGTATGCTGCCAAACCCGAAGTTTTTCACCCTACCCATCTTGAAGTCACTGAGCTGTTGTTTCATGTTGCTCAACATTGTAGTACTCCAGTCATATATAGTGGTTTGCATGCACTCTACTGCATAGAACATCAGTGGGCTTGAGGCCTGGTGGAGTGATTCCAAACCTGCGATCCTGCCTAGTGCCAATAGTATGGCTTTCAACCCCAGAATCTGAACCCCGTTTGTTGGGATTTGACTCCCAACCTTCTTTGTATCGGGAAGGCTGCACACAACTATGTAGTCCTCTATAGTCAGCCCGCCTCCTGGACCACGGGATCAGAGGTTTACCACCTACCCCTCATCGGGACAAACCTATGATGAAATATATGTCCTCAACCTCAATGCTGAGTGACATCCCATCTATCTGAAAGGTCTCAGACTCAGGATCCCAGTAATCTACCAACAACTGGAGTAGTCTTGGCTTTTCCCTCAAGTTGCCAAGGCACCAAAACTTCTATAGACCACATGCCCGTAATGTTTGTTGAGCCATGAGGTCAGCCCAAACAGCTTCCTCAACATCACCATGTTCCCTCTCTCTCCACTCTAGCACCATCTTGCACATAAATCACAAAATTTTATCATTATTTGCCCATAAAAACCATGTTTGTGGCCCTATACGCGAATGTATGCAAAACAGTAATGTATGTATGCAGATTTTGTGGCATTTTCCATGTATGGTCAGCCCTATACACGAAAAAATTCTCGATATCTGCGTGGGCCGAAATGCCCAAGTTGGGATGGCCTAAAAAATTAATTTGACCCATGAAAATTTAAAATTTTTACATGAAAATGAAAGAGAGGGGCAAGGGAATTTACTTGGATCAAACGTGGAGTGATTCCGTTGGACGATGCTGCTGGAGTTCGCTTCTAAAGTTCTGGACTCAAATGCACTATGGTGGGTGAAAATTCAAAATAGTATGAAAATTTTTAATTTTTCACTGTTTTATAGAATTTTTTTGAAATTTTTACCCACTTTCTATAGTTTTGGATCGTTTTGGACCATTTGAACTAATTTGATGTTGTAGGAGCCCGTTTTGAGTGCGGTTTGATCATGTCTTCGACTCGTTCGTGCCTATTTTAGGTATTATATCTAAACTAGCATATAGGTTAGGATTTCACATCTGCTTGCATTTTGCATAGCCTTATGTCCATTTCATATGTACGAACCCATTCCATCTTGTCACATAACCTTCATGTTGCTTTTAGAAGTGACATTATGTGAATGATAGAGATTTCCCATACATGGGTACCCTAGTTAGATCCTGTATTGCATTTGGTGCCCATCCTGACATTTCTCCTTTAGGGTGTGGGAGTCCTTTGTATAGTTTCGCCATGACTTTGAGCAAGAGCTTCATACTCCTCTTGAACTTTATGCTGGCCATTCCCCCGAGACTCCCTTGTATATGTCAATTTGTAATTGCATTATCATGAGTTTTGCTTTCCTTATTGAGCCTTATGCCGACTTTCCTAACTTTGATTATCAGTCATATAGCCTGAGCTTGTCTCATGTCTACCCAAGCAGAGCCTTTTTACATATCTTTTGCAACTTGATTTCTCATTTTTTTAACTGAGAGGGGACCTTCCCCTGAGTGTTGTTATCCTGCACATGTTTCCTTAGATTGAGAATAGGTATGTTCCGCTACTTGGAACTAGTTTTCTTGTCCCCTAACACTCGTCTCCTCCTAGATTCGTAACTATAAAGCACTTTTATTCTTTTTCAAGCTTTTCAAAATATCTGAAAAACTCCAAAAAAACAAAAAAACTAAAAATTCGGACAGGAAAAGATGTTATCTTTGGTAGTAGTCGAGTCGTGTCGCCTTCGAACAGAGCATTGTATATCACATCCTTTGGTTAGGTTATTAGTTTGACTTTAGGAGCTGTACTCGTTACTTTGAGTTTATCTCCACCGACTAGTTAAGATTCCAGCCCCTATGGAGCCTCTATTGATGCCTCTTGTGTCACAGAGATGTCCCAGTTTGCACATCGAATCCATTCTGCCTACCTTCAGTCACCATTTTCCTTTATGCTCTTGTTCGAAGGAAGTTGAAGCCTAAGTCGGCCATTCCTTAGTTTTCTTGACTTTGCATGTCGTCCATTCTCGGTACTATTACTGGTTTGTGCACATCTTGTTCGAGTTCTTCCAAATTATACAGCGTTGCTGAGTACCTCATGTTGGTTAATGGGGGATGCCTTAATGCCCTCCTTCCAATGGATTCCATCCCATTGACCTCATATCATTTATTTTGGGATAGGAGTCTAGAGTCATTTGAGTGCCTTGAGACTTACAGTCATTAGTGGTAGGTTCTCTTGCCATCGACAATTTTGGGAATACATCAATGTCCCTTGATCGATGGATTCTTCCAAGTGTTCGAACTCAACACATCTATTCACACTTGTTAGATTGCACTCTAGTACCTTGATTCCCATTTTCATTATCGGTGGGTGATCTCGCTTCTGTTAATGGTATACATCAATGACCGGTAATCAGATGATGGACTACTATGTTCGACCTCGACACCTCTATTCGCAAAGTAGGACATGTACTCGTAGCGGTTTGTGTAGAATACCTTCCAGATTTGTAGCATTCCACATATGCTACCTCCTTGATTGTGCCAGTGTTCATGAGATTTCAGCTCTCATGATTTGATTCCAGTGTATGTCAGATATCTTCAGTCATTATAGATATTTTGATCCATTATGTATCTTCAACTTCTGTGAATATCTTGATCCATTGTATATATTCATCATGGAGATTCTAATATATTATATATTCTAAAGCATATGTAGAGGGATATTCATGGCCTTCCCTGTCCCTCTGAAGACTCTTTAGACCCCATGGACTGATATTATACTTTGATGTTTCCAAGTTCATCCCTTAAAACACCTATTTATTGTTGTACGCGACTTTTAATCCCATACTCGCGTGTACACGTGACTTTTGATCTCAAACCCGCGTACATAGGGATATGTGCATAAATCCAAATATTTTTGGAGTTTTCCTTCATTTTTTCCTGAATCACTTGGCTTTTGGCCTTCCATATTCCTCAATATTGCTTGGATTTGACCCTCCATTACCCCTTTGGAGTGCTATATAAGGAACCCCTTGGATATATTGAAGGGAGAGGAATCGAAGAGCAACGAAACTATAGTCCATTGTTGCCTTTGCTTGCATATACTTGAGTCTACATCCCTTTGTCCCTTTGGAGCACTTTGTGTTCTTCCCAAGCTTGCATTTTCTTGTGAGATTGCTATCGAGAGATGGAGGATTGAGGTGGTGGAGGCCTAGGTGGAGGACTCGGTTTCTTCGGTTCGTAGATAGGCCGACAGAGGATGTCACTTGTGTAATATCTGATTTGATTATTAGAAATATCTTTTCCTGTGCAATAATATGCATTTGAATGAATGTTGAATCCATGGATATGTTTAATTGCTTAACATTGTTGATTATATCTGCTAGAGTAGATCTAACACCATATTATATATCATGCTTGTCTTGTTTGTTGTTGTTAAGAGCAAATTGCTAGTGCAAGCGGGATTGGAAAAAGTTCAATGGGGATCTACTTCAACCATCTGAAATAAGGTATGATTCGAGGTTCCTTAGTGTTAGATGTTTGGTTTCTCTTGCATATTGGGAAGGTATTGATTTCTCATGTCTAGCTATCTGTTGTGGTGCACCCGAAGCCATAGGAAGTTTCTCTCCGTAACAGAATTGGTGTACAATCATGGAAGTATCTTTGGTGCTCACAGAAAGTGACCAGGGGTCATCCCAATTACAATCATGTGCACTACCTCATGCTTAACGCTNCACTAATTATACCAAGGGTTTCACACTCTCACCTGGACAGACACCTAATTGTTTTGTTTAGTGGTCTTGGAGAATTAACTTACAATGAACTATTCCAAGTCCCTAAAACCTAATATTATTTATGCACCCTAGAAAAGAAAAGAGTGTAATTCATTTTATTAAGCGTTGATTTTATTTGGTTGTGATTACTCAAAGGATAATGATCATGCAACTTATGAAGTTATGACGCAACATGAAGTAAAATGCACACCTAACAAGCAATGAAAATGCAATGTGTAGAATGAAAAACAGGGTATGCTACTACGTGAAGTGCAAAATTTTTCCTTCAAATGTAAGTGCAATCATTCCTATATGAAAATATGACTATAATTCACCAAGAAAACATAATGCAAGTACCGTGCCAATGCAAAATGAAAGCAATGCATAACTATGCAAAAATAAAAATATTTTTGTATTTTTGAATTAAATGAGATATGAAAGCAAAAATATTACTCTACAACTCTCAGGCTCTGCATCCACTCACAAACAATAGCCAAGTAAAGCACCAAGGTAAAAGAGACCTAATGCACTAATCTCAAAACAAAAAGTAGAAAATGAATGAAAAGAACATTTCTAAAAAATCAAACGAAAAGAAGTCTCTGGTTAGACATAGAGGGTGTCTACAAACTCCAGAAGAATCCAAGAAGGCTCATCCATCATCCAAAGTTACCCAGCAACACTTAATCCTCCCACTAAGGTTCAAAATCAAGGCATATGTGACTATTCTCAGTAAACTAGCGTACATACGCGACTGCTCAAGGAAAATCCATGTGTATACGCGAATGTGAAAGCTAAACCTGCGTACAGGAAGAAAAATAGGGCAAACAGACAAGCTAAGACAAAATTTACTCATTTAGGACCCTACTGGAAAAACATGCCCCTAGACCTGACAAAGAAACAAAGAAATCAGAGAAATTCAAGTACATTGAATACCAAAAATCCCCAAAGAGAAACAACTAAGAACCTTCCTAGTATGGTCGCCAATTCTGTTACGGAGAGAAACTTCCTATGGCTTGGGGTGTACCACAACAGATAGCTAGACATGATAAATTAATCCCTTCCAAATATGCAAGAGAAACCAAACATCTAACACTGAGGGACCTCGAATCATACCTTATTCCAGACGGTTGAAGTAGATCCCCTTTGAGCTTTTTCCAATCCCGCTTACACTAGCAATTTGCTCTCAACAACAACAAACAAGACAAGCATGCTATATAATATGGTGTTAGATTTACTCTAGCATATATAATCAACAATGTATAAGCAATTAAACATATCCATGGATTCAATATTCATTCAAATGCACATTATTGGATAGGAAAAGATATTTTGATTAATCGAATCAGAGATTACACAAGTGACAACCTCTGTCGGCATGTCTGCAAATCGAAGAAACTGAGTCCTCCACCTGGTCCTCCACCACCTCAATCCTCCATCTCTCGATAACAAGCTCACAAGAAAATGAAAGCTTGGGAAGAACACAAAGTGCTCCAAAGGGACAAAGGGATGGAGACTCAAGTATATGCAAGCTATGGCAACAATGGATTATAGTTTCGTTGCTCTTCAATTCCTCCCCCTTCAATGTATCCAAGGGGTTCCTTATATAGAACTCCAAAGGGGTAATGGAGGGTCACATATGAGCGATCTCGAGGCATATGGAAGGCCAAGAGCTAAGTGGTTCAGACACACATGAAGGAAAACTCCAAAATAATTTGGATTTATGCACACATCCCGATGTACGCAGGTTTGAGGTCAAAATTCGCGTGTACACGCAAGTATGGGATTAAAAGTTGTGTGCAAAAATAAACATGTGTTTTAGGGGATGAACTTGGAAACATCAAAGTATAATATCAGTCCATGGGGTCTAAAGACTCCGTAGAGGAACAGGTAAGGCCATAAATATGTGATCAACCATGTGTGGTAAAATCATCTATAACATATATCATTGGATATTTTAGAAGATATATCATATTATGGAGCTCAAGCATTCTCTCTCCATGGTCCCATGAATTCTATACCTTTATACTTGATCACATTCTCATCTCCTCATAATACTAGTAAAGACAGAGACATCCTGCATTCGCCTAGACACTTGCTCCTAACACTCGGAGCTGATTTTACGTCATATGGTTCGATGTTCAAGGTTGAAACATATAATTTATTTGGGTTTACCTCACATGGTTCAAATTCTCAAACACTCTTTTTCTCTCATCAGTTGAGCTTAGTTGCTCTACATGGTTCAAGTTTTCATCTTGCAACTTCCTATGTTCCTGATTCAGTCGAGCATATTCATGTTCTTCCAAAGAGGAAAATTCCTCCAGAAAGAATCATTTAGTTTGGAGAGGTTCACATGCATAGTCCCAGGATGTTGATGCACAGAAGAACCAAGATTCTACATTATTGCTCCACAAAGTTGCAGATTGTAGCAAAATTTTCTGATTCTTGCTTATTTTGAGGGGGGGGGGTTCCCATGAGATTTTCCCCATTTTCCTTATTTTATTAAGCATTATTTTCTATCATTTAGATTGTATGGGTGAATTTTGGCCTAGTTTCCAAGGCCCAAGTTGTCCAGCATTAGGATTAAGAGGGGGTGGGTATTAGGATTAAATAATCCTCCTTTGTCCAATATAGTATATTTGGTCATTTTGTCTAACTTAGGGAGTTATTATTACTATACTAGAGTATAAGGGACACACCTAGAGGTTATCTGCCACTTATTGCATGTGCATGCATGTGTTTATGTGCCTATGGGAGAAATCCCTACATTATAGGAGCCCACTCTGAGTGCCACCAACATCCTCCATTAGTTGATTGTGGTAGGTAATTAGTTATGTTGAGTTATTCTCCAGTTACAATCAGTTAGATCACTTTCAGTTAGCCTAGTGCCAATTTTTCATGCATGAAGGGAGAGTGGTGCATTTTTCCCACCTACCTCATTAGTTAACTGAGTGTAGACTAATTTAGATATCCAGAGTTATACTAGTGAGTTCTAGAAGTGAATTAAACACATTGAGTTAGCTAATCAGTCAGTTAGAACTGATAGATTCAAATCCTATCTTTAGCATTAGAATCTATTTATTGTTTAATAATATTATTGATTAAATCATGAAGATTAATGTTATGATTATTTGAGCAATTCTTGTCTTATTTATCTGAAATTCGTGGCATGAATTTCATGTTCAATGTACATTCTCATTGATTATTCCACTGAATAATTCCCTTCTTACAAATTTCATATTTTCATGTAGATCAATTGTTCACAGATTTAACACGTTGTGGGGAGGATAAACTGCATTTTCCTTCTAAAGGGTTTGGCTAATAGTTCACATTGGGATCTTGTTATTTCTTGGACACCTTTGGCCTATAAAAGGAATCCATGGGCATTCTTATTGTAAGAAGGAGAAATCATAGCAAGGTTATGTTGTTGGAATTGTGTTGGAGCTCCCCCATAACTCACTTCTTCCCTATTTTTTAGCATTTACCAAGATCTCTTTCCACCTTCCTCCAAGACGCAAGTGTTCTTCTCATTTTGCCTCCTTCCTCAAGGAGAAATATCTTCATTCTTTTATATTAGTTTAGGCTTGTTGAAGTTGTTGTAGCTTGTGAGTGCTTGGATTTCCTAACCCACATCTACTATTATTTCCTTGGCTGCAAGTTCCAAGGATAATAGGGATGATTTCTCACTGTTATGCCATTTTTACCACAACTGCATTTAGTTCATTTATCTTAAACTACGTTTTTATTTGTTAAGTGGGTAATTTTTGGTGTCTTATGATTTGTAGGTGAATAGGTCTACACCATTAATCCTAGGAATTCACCCCCCATTCGTTCATTTTAACCCTTTTAACAGACGTGTAGTTCCCAATGTTATCGTTATGCAATCAATGCAATTCTCCCTTCGACAGTTGCACCACTGTGCATATAAACAAACATATTCCTGCACAGATATGTCTGCTACTTCCTGCACGTATGCTTTTTATTGCACTCACACTATAATGCACAAGTGGGTGTTTTTTCCACACTACTACGCACTTGTATGTCTGATTTGCACACAACTTCCACTTTTATTTTCTTTATACCTATTTTTCACAGTTTCACAACCCCAATGGTGGTTCACTAATGAACTAGGTATAATTAGCTTGTAATAGTTTAATTATTCTATAGTAATTAGCTCACATAGCCTAGTATTAGGGAGTAAATGGGTCATCCCTCGAAATCTACCTAAGTAACCAATCTTAAGGCTTTCAAAGGGCCTCATTGTTGTTGCCAGTATTCAATATTTCTCATATTTCTTTGCTTAATTAACATCTTTAGTTAATGTAGTGTAGATCCACTTTTTCACACAAGCAAAAACCTAAATACTCTCATCTCTCAAAGTATTCTCTTTGCCTTGCTTTCCATATGATTTTGGTGAATAAAAAATAGGAGTAAAGTGTGAAATACCTCCATTGCACACTTAGTTTATTATCATTTTGTTTTGCACGCACCGTTAATATCTTTAGAGTTTAAGTTAAAATCTCCATTTTCATTTGTTTTGAGCTCTTAAGTTGATTGAAACAATCAATTTTCTTACTTCACACGTGTTTTCCCACTTACACACACTAAGGGACCTAAAATATTTTTCAATTCAAGTATGCTCTTCACCTCACATTTCATACAATCTTGATGAATTAGAAAGGAAGGGAATTTTGTAGTGCCTCCCTTACACCCTTTAATCAAATAAAGACCCATAAATAAACCCTTTTAAATGTTAACAAACTAAAATCCTCCATAGGAGGTCACAAAACAATGATTTTAGTTTGGTAGGATTGATTGGGTTAGGCATCCAAACAATGCCCACCAATATAGTTTCAATAGGAATTTTCCAAACATAGCATTGTTGACTTATAGGGTGCTATAAAATCTTGCTATAAGCAAGTGTTAAAAGAAAACCCATATCAAAGATGTGTTGTGACCAAGGAGGTGAAAACCAAGATAGATCTTCCATACTCTCCCATACTAGTCACTCAGCTCGTTGTAGAGAGACGACACTATATTGTGACATCCAAGCCATTGATCCACACTTGACACAAGGTATCTTAATGGCCAAACTTAGGGCATCACTAAGGCGCACTTGTGGGTGCAAGTGACTCCTGAAGTCATATTTTTTTTTGGAAGGTATGGACAAGTATTGTTGATTGGAAAATTGGTCTTATAGCTGGTATAAATGGCTCTTTGTTACCTTCACTTGTCAATTGTTGTGTGGATCCCATCATCACCAACAATTGTGCTTTTGAAGTCCCAATTACATTTCAGAGGAAGGAATTCAAGTCTTTAGGGAATCTACATTTTATTTTCTTTCTAAATACAAGTTCACCTAACGCGTAATTAAAAAGAACCTACATGTGGACATATTTGCACTAAACCAACTTTGCACACATCACTCACTTATTGCACCATTTTGCATCTGTTGTGGTTGGCATATTTTTGCAATTGTTATATTGTGTTTATTCCCAACATCAGTGCCACTTTGCCACTAGAATTACACCATAAAGATACGAAACCCCCCTCTAAGGAAACCTCATAGAATGCAAGACATATCCCCAATCTTGTAACACCACAAGATTTACATAAATTTAAAAAATTTTCTGTGCGACATTTAATGCTAAGTCATAGCTTGAAAATGTTAGTTTAACAACTAACTCTAGTTTAATTAACCGATAGATTTATGATACGACAATAAGAGAAACTTAGAAGCTAAAATTCTTGACTAACTATAACTAAAGATTTTAGAATTACTTACGAACTTATAATACATCTATTTCTAACAACATTCAATCTGTGTTGATTTATCTTCAGTATTGGAAAGTTAAAGAGTTAGAGACTTAATGAATTCAGATCGTTTGTTTATTTTTCAGCATGTGCATGATTATGATAGATGTTTCATGTCTTACTGAAGGGGCTTGAGGTTGGCCCGAGGCTTACTTAGCTTTTTCAAAGCTAATGCAGATTCGACATTGTACAAGATTACAGGTAAAAAACTTTCTTCCATGTTACGAGGTAAACATTTAAGGCCAAAAGACTGAATGAGTAAGTTAGACATGATCCTCAATTCTATTTAAACTATAACTTAATGTAGTGTAAGAAATTCTAGGCCTGTATTCAAAACTTATTCTTTCTAGTTAGCAGATTTAAGTTGTTGGTGTGATCATTGCTCTAATCCCTAAGGATGAGAACGATGGTATAAACTTTATAACCGTTCCTTTAATTATTTTGATGTTAGAAAATCCTAATACTTTTCCATTGGTTTTAACTATGATTAAATAAATTCTAGAACTTCTCTAAGCCCTGGAATTATCATTATTATCATTATTTAGTAGTTAGATGATAACTATAATTTAAGATAAATCCACCCTAGGCATATAACCAAAACTCAAAGTTATAACTAATCCTAGTTGAACTTGAGAATGCATAAATATATCATAACTACAGTCTAGCTCAAAGCTTTATCATACCGAATGTCTATTTAAAATTTAACCAAAGTAATGGTATTGTTTTGTATAAGACGTATACATATTCAACTTAACTTAGGCATTTAAATGATACATAACAAAAGAATTATTCTAGGCTTATAATCGATGTATGAAGGTATCAAAATTATCCTACTTCAAAATTCACCAAGCAAACATTACAAACTAGAACTAGCTTAAGGGTTTGACCTATCAAACTAAATGTTTTGTTTAAATGTAAACAAAGGTAATACTATTTCTTTGCACATAAAACTTTTGTAATGTTTTTAATTCAAAAGTCAAGGTATGGTTTTTTTTTTACACAATTGCAGGTTTTAAACTATATCCAATGAATAGAAGATTAAAGGTGTAGTGGTGTCCACGTGGAGTTTTCTTGTTGGAAAAATGGTTTGAACAATAAGTATTTAAGCAAGGGAAATTAAGACTTACCCTAAATTTACGTTGAGTCCATTGTTGTTCATTGCTTGAAGGGAAAATGCCGTCGACAGGCCTCAACCTTCTCGGGTTTTCCTCGAACTTCTTGAGTTTTCCTGCGGCGTTTAACAACCTTTAACCTGGCCGTGACAGTGATGGTATGGTTACTTCAGTTCTTAGCCCGAGTGGTGTTCATCAAGCTGGTTGACGAGTTAACAGGCTTGAGGCTTAGGGTTTTAGCCATTAGAAAAATCGTTACCTCGGCCGTGGCGATTGCAGTTTTAGAATTCTGGTTCATTTCACAACTATGAGCTAAAAAAAATATTGGTAAACTATTTTTCAAAGTTTTTAATTCAATTTTTCTTTTATTTATTTCCCAAGACAAAGCCAAAACTAACAGACTAAGCATATATTTATTTACAGGTGAAATACTCAACGTTGCTCAGCCTAAGTGAAAGCGTTTGCTTGGGACTGAAGGTTACCACATGAAAACTCGGGCAAGCCTCAGTTTCAGCCTGGGTTATCCTTCAATGCGAAGTAAACGGTGGTTACTATGGATTTAGACTACGGTGCTGATAGATATTATAGTCAAAATGTTATTTTTGTTTTTGTTTTAATGATAGAGGCCATATGGCCAAGATTAGTGTAAAAACCTTGGGGTTTTTGTAAGGAGCTACGACTCTTGTAATAAGAGGATAGGTTAATATTCATATTGTTCTAGGGTTTGTAAAATTGTTTATTTATATTATAATACATTATGAAACTATTTATTTGACCTTTTATTTCGGCTCTGTAAATTATTCGTGGTTACTTGAAGAATTAAAAGAATGTGTGGTAGCAATTGGTTTTGAAATTAAACTTTGTTTATAAATAGTATTGAGCTTGCGGCTCTCGAAAACAGGTTTCTGTTTAATAAAATTGCTTGTAATTTATTTAAAAAAAACTTGATAAAAACAAATCCAAGGGTTTGTGAAAATCGGTTATGGCTAAATAAAAAGAAATATGGAAAAATGGTTGTAAACATTATAAGGGCCAAACTTGCAGACCTGTGCGTGAAAAAAGTTAACATTGTTTTGTTTTTAATGGGTTTTCTTAAGCATAGGGTAAGCATATTTGTAACAAGTTTTTATCCTTTATCTTGAATCTTTGAAGTAAGAAATGTTATGGCCGTGACGTAATAAAACCTTTTAGCAAATAATTATTTTAATTATTTTATTTATAAGTACATTACTGTTTATGGTTAACCTAGATTTTGGTTTTCATTTAGCAGTTCTGATATTTAGATTTACAAGGTTTGTTGGGTTAATAGTTAGAGTAAAATCTCTCTTGACTTTTATAGATACTCGAAAGAATTAAAAGGATTAAGTTAACAACTTAGGGCTTAAAACCAAACATTTTATAGTTTAAGTTAATAATAGAGTTTGTTTGATTATTACTGCTGATTTTTACTATTTAACTTGTTTTAGATAACTATAATAGTGAATAGTACTGGTATTCTTTATTAGTGTTAGTAACTTAATTGTTTACCGTAGTATTTAGTTTATTCTAGTGCTCATAAAACTCTGTTTGTAAAACAACATTTTTACTACACCAAGTTGTTTAAAGTGTTTTGTAGAGGTTTTATAAATATTTATGTATATGTTTAAGTCCTAAAGAAAAGGAAATTATTTATGTGTTATTTTATACACAGTTTTAAAGCTGTGTTTCCAAAGATTACTTTATAAGTTCTGTGTATTTTTTTTTTTTAGAGCACAAAATATATGTAGAGAAGGATTCTAAAAATAAAAGGATTATTATTATTTCTGGTTTAATCTATCAATAAATGTTTTTCTAAGTAAAGCAGATTCAACACATCTTATAACCTTCTGTACTAGAGTACTTCATCAATCGAGAAAAATATAGATAGATAATTTTAAATCATTATTTCCACCATTACTAGTTCTAAGATCACTTACTATATTAAACAAATATAGGTAAAATCCTGAAGAAGATGCAGGATTAATAGTTTAATGGCAGCTGCAAGTAATTAAGGAATAATAGTAAACTAATATTAACTACCTCATTTCAATACTTTTACTTGCCTAAAAATAAATTAACACATTAGAACCCGATAACTTGTAGAGGAGACAAACAACCCAAGGAGCTCGTTCCACCCAACCTCTTCTTGAAGAAAGCTCACTTCTTGTCTTAGGACCTTCGATCCTGTCCACTGAACCACCAGGTTGAAAGCACTATATAATATGATGGAATTGAATACCCCGCAACTGCACAGAAGTATGAAACAACAGTACCTCTACACTATGTAGTAAATAACTCCGCTAAAAAGCTGCACTGGCTCCGAAACAGTCTTAAGAACTCACACCACTTCTGTCTTTCCCCTCATCGAATCTCTTGTGCACATTTCTCAAATTCAGAAATTCACAAGGTAATGATTGAACAACCTCATGCTGAATTCAATGGGTAAATATATGCATTCCTAGGTCTTTTGGTCAGTTTTTCACTTAATGAGCCACTTGCTCTTGTTCCACTTTCTTGGGGAACATGACCACAGAATTAGAGATGTTTCCCCCTGCAACAACTAGAAGTGGTTGAGGATGATGCCATGTGTCAGTTTGCTCTCACCCCAGTCTATTCCACCTAGTGGGATATTGGACACTCATTCACCAACCTCCTTATGATGTTTGTCTCATCTTTTATTTATTCACTAATAAAATATTCATCATAATTAATTTCAATCATTCTTGACCCCACTTGGCCAATAGTCATAAACATTACAATAAAAATAAAATATAATGTCTTCTTAAACAAAATCTTTTATTGTAATTTGGGGTACATGACATACACTTCCCCTTAAGTCTAACATCGTCCTCGATGTTGCTTTATTCATCATCCTTAGAGCTTCCCTAGAACAGAATTGGATATGCTTCCCGCATATGACTTTCCAATTCTCAGGTTGCTTCTTCTGGAATAAGGTGCTTCCATTGCACCTTCGCTTTCCTAATGGTGTGATTCCGAAGAAATATATTCCTCTTGTTGTGGATACAATCCAGTTCCACCAGAAAATCTCCTTCGGGTTCCACTTGCACATCATTCCAATTTATAACATGAGTAGCATCATGTAAATATATTTTTAAAACAGAAATGTGAAAAACATTATGAACTTTAAGATTCTATGGTAAGGCTAGTTGGTATGCCATCAGTCCAACTCTACACAATATTTCAAAAGGCCCATAGTACCTGGGTGCTAGCTTAACACAACTTCCTAACTTTAAAGAACTCTTTTTAGGTTTTACCTTTATAAAAACATGTTTTCCCACCTGGAATTCTTTTTGAGTTCGTTTAAGATCTGCTTGACTCTTATGTATGTCTTGTGCAACCTTCAAATTACCTTGTACTTACTTCATGATTAATTCCATCTCCTTTAATAACTCCGATCCTAGTACTAACCTGTCAGTTGGGTTACTCCATGAGATGAGAGTATTGCATTTTCTTCCATACCGAATTTCAAATGGGCTGAATTTTGCTGAAGCTTGGTAATGGTTGTTATATGCAAACTCAACCAAATGTAAGTAGTCCTCCCATTTACTTGGTTGTTCTCTAACATACATCCTTAACATATCTTCCAAGGTTTGATTTACCTTTCAGTCTGTCCATCTGTCTGCGGATGAAAAGATGTATTGAAATTTAAAGTAGTATCTAAACCCTTAAATAAAGATTTCCAGAAGTTTCCCATGAATTTAGGGTCCCTGTCAGAAATTATAATTTTTAGAATTCCATGTAAACGAAATATTTGTTTCATAAATATTTCAGCAATATTAGCATCCTTATGAGTGGTATTTACTGGTTTAAAATGGGCCGCTTTACTGAGTTTGTCAACGACTACCATTATTGAATCATTCTGATTCTGATTTCTAGGCAAACCTGTAATAACATCAAGGCTGATTATTCCCATTTCTAACCAGGAATTAGTAACAGTTGTAATAAACCGGTTGGATGCTGATGGTCAGTCTTAACCTGTTGACATTCAAAACATCTAGCAATATATTTTGCCAATTCATTCTTCATATTTGGCCAAAAATAATCTTTTTGCAACATTTTTATTGTCTTTTCATAGCCAGGGTGTCCTGAATAGGGAGTCTTATGTATTTCATTTAAAATCGACAGCTTAACTTTAAGTATGTTAGGTATATACAACCTATTTTTATAAAGTATTAACCCTTTTTCATTTAGACTGTAACTTGTACTTAAACTTTCAGTTATATTTTTCTGCCACTTTAGCTTGTAATTTTTGATAATTTTCATCCAATTTTACCCCTTCTTCGAGCTAATCTTCTAGATTTATTTTATAAGTACTGATTGCTGCCATAAAATTCAATCTTGCATTTCTACTCAAAGCATCAGGTACTTTATTTTCTTTTCCCTTGATATGTTGGATCTCGAAATCATACTCGCTAAGGAAAGCTAGCCACCTAGGTTGCCTCACGTTTAAATTTGGTTGATCCAGCAGATACTTTAAACCCTTATTATCTGTCATTAACATAAATTTTCTTTCGATCAAGTGCTGGCGCCACATCTTTAAAGCATGTATTGCAGATGCCAATTCTAGATCATAAGTAGTGTAATTTTTCTCATGAATTTTAAGTTTCATAGACTCGTATGCTATTATGTTTCCTTCTTGAGTTACGACCCCACCAAGGCCATCATTGCATGCATCAGTGCATACAACAAAGTCCTTGTTAGGATCCGTAATTCTTAAAATCGGTGCAGTAGTTAATAACTCTTTTATTTTCTTAAAGATCTCTTCACATTTTTGATCCCATAGAAACTTTTTTCCTTTCTTATGTAGAGAAGTTATGGGATTTGAGATACTTGAGAATCCCTCAATGAACCTTCAATAATATCCAGTGATTCCCATGAATGACCGCATATCAGTCACATCCTTTGGGACCGACCATTTTTCAATTGCTTTTATCTTATCTGGATCAACCGAGATCCCATCTTTAGTTATTACGTGACCCAAATATTGTATTTTATCTTTGAAGAAGTCGCATTTACTGAAATTGGAATATAGTTGATGTTCCCTTAACACTTGTACAACAATTTTTAAATGTTCATCGTGCTCTTCTTTAGTCTTAGAATAGATTAATATATCATCAATAAAAACTACTGCAAACTTATCGAGATATTTATGTAATACGTTATTCATTAAACACATGAAGAAAATTGGGGCATTAGTTAACCCAAATGGCATGACAACAAACTCATAGTGACCATATTGGGTCCTAAAAGTTGTCTTGAAAATATCCTCATCCTTAATCTGGACTTGATGATAACCAGATCTTAAGTCAATTTTTGAAAATACTGTTGCTTTGTTCAGCTGATCAAACATATCATCTATGCGGGGAAACAAGTATCTAATTTTAATTGTCATCTTATTAAGCTAACGATAGTCAATGCACAAGCGCAGAGTACCGTCCTTCTTTTTAACAAAGATGACAGGTGCTCCCTAAGGAGACACACTTGGTCTTATATAATTTGTATCTATCAATTCCTTTAGTTGCGATTTTAGTTCATTAAGCTCCAGGATGTTCATCTGGTAAGGAGATTTTGAGTTAGGCACCGCACCAGGTACTAGCTCAATTGTGAAATCCAGCTCTCCTTTCAGTGTTGGTCCCGAAATTTTCTCCAGAAACACATCCGAGTATCTTCTCAAGATTGGTATATCTTTAAATTTTAGTTTGTCTTCGTTATTAATGTGTTTTTCATTAGTTATAGTTACAACAAAAGCTTTACATCCCTTTCGAACAACCCTTTTTAGTTGTAAGGCAGAAATTTGTCTGGTTGTTGTTTTCCTAGGGATTCTTTTTACTGTCACTGTTTCTCCTTCATCATTCAAACATGTAAAAGTTTTATCAAAACAATTCAACACTACTCGATGATGTTCCAACCAATCCCTTCAAATTAACACATCATACGAGCCTAACATAAGTACATTTAGCTTAACAAAAGTTTCAAACTGATTCATAAATAAAGTACATTCTTTCACAAAATTAATTACTTTCCTTTTTGCTCCTGTAGCTAATTGAACCAGCCGTGACTTTGCAAATTTCTCTACTGGTAGTTTACTTTTCTCTACTAAACTAGGAGAGACATAACTCATGCTAGCCCCTGGGTCAATTAAAATAGAAATGGGTTTATGGTTCAACATATCTTCTACTTCCACCATGGAAGTTTGATATTCAGCCTGTCTATTTTCCAGTGCTGCATTGATCCTGGGCATCCCTCTCGCTAAATCACCAACCGTCATTTCTTCCTGCACAGTATGAATGTTGTTGCCGATCTTCTTTTTGTTAGGACAGACTGATGCATAGTGAGGTCCCTGTCATTCCCAACATTTTATCGGTTCCTTACGTTCATTATTTTAATGTAATTACTGTGATTATTCGTAAATTTTCTTTATTTCTTGTGCCCGTAGGATTTTACTGTGAGTTGATTTTATTTCTCTGAAAATTTTTATTAGGAACATTACGCGAGTTATTACTCCCAAAATTTCAATTAGGTGTGAAACTCTTCTTTCTGTGTTCAAAATTATTAGACCTCTTGGCTTTCCAGTTTGGCATGTTTTTCCTTTTTCGGTTCTGCTCATAGTAGAAATTTGATTTTTGCATGGCCTCTTCAAGAGTTTTAGGATTATCGCATTCAATTCTGTCCTTAATATGAAAAGGTAAACAACTCATAAATCATTGCACCTTGGTTTTTTTATCAACAATATAAGGCAGATACCGTAGTAAACTTAAAAATTTACTATTTAATTCCTTCATATTCATGGTTCTCAACTTTAGTTCATAGAATTCTTTAGCTCGCTCTTCGTAATACTTCTCTGACAGGAATTTATTTTTAAAGTACTTTTTAAAAGTACTCCAATTTATATTCTTTTCTTTTATGCCCTTTACTCGTTTTTAGGTCTTGCCACTAGATGTCGGATTTTCAATTAAGTTATATATTTCCATTCTTTCTTTTAACTGGTTTGAGTAATTATATATTTGAAAGTACTTTTTCATTCTGGATAGCCATGGTTCAGCTTCCTCTCATTTCTCTATTTCACCGTTAAAAGTTGGGGGTTTAATATTTTTAAACTCTCCAGAAATCTCTTCATAAGGCTTATATTTCCTCTTCCTAGAATGATAATTATCCTTGCTGTTGTCACTGAGATACTGGTGTTTCTTCTTGTGTGAGTCACCGTAAATTTAAGAAGAAGAACTGCTTTCAATTTTAGAGTGTTTTGATCTTTTACTCTTATGTTGGTAGGACATATTATCAAATTTTATATGTTTATCCTTTCCTTCGTTATGAAAATTTTCCAACAGTATTTGGTTCAGCTCCTCTTGAGCTCTTAAGATTCGCTCATTCTCTTTTTTAACAGTCTCCATTTTAGTTTTTAATTCTTTAACTATTTGGAGTAATTTCAATGAATTATTAGTTATATATTCTTTAACAGGTTCTTTTCTAGACTTACTTTGTTCATTTAATGGGGACCCCTCTTTTGCATACTCTTCGAGTCCTTCCATACCTGCAATTCTAGTTCAGAAATATTCTGTACAACAACATTTAAAATCATAAATTGGTACTCATACTTCATATATATACATATATATATTTATTTACGTGCGCTGAGCCACTTCAGGCCTAGTGTTTGAACCTGAGCTCTTATACCATATGTAACACCCCAAGATTTGCTCTTATACCATATGTAACACCCCAAGATTTACATAAATTTTAAAAATTTATGTGAGACATTTAATGCTAAGTCATAGCTTGAAAATGTTAGTTTAACAACTAACTCTAGTTTAATTAATCGATATATTTATGATACGACAATGAGAGAAACTTAGTAACTAAAATTCTTAACTAACTGTAACTAAAGATTTTATAATTACTTACTAACTTATAATACATCTATTGCTAACAACATTCAACCTGTGTTGATTTATCTTTAGTATTGGAAAGTTAAAGAGTTAAAGACTTAATGAATTCTGATCGTTTGTTTATTTTTCAGCATGTGCATGATTATGATAGATGTTTCTTGTCTTATTGAAGGGGCTTGAGGTTGGCCTGAGGCTTACTTAGCTTTTTCATAGCTAATGTAGATTTGATATTGTACAAGATTACAGGTAAAAATATTTCTTCCATGTTACGAGGTAAACATTTAAGGCCAAAAGAATGAATGAGTAAGTTAGACAGGATCCTCGATTCTATTTAAAGTCTAACTTAATGCAGTGTAAGAAATTCTAGGCCTGTATTCATAACTTATTCTTCCTAGTTAGCATATTTAAGTTGTTGGTGTGATCATTACTCTAATCCCTAATGTTGAGAATGATGGCATAAACTTTATAACCATTCCGTTAATTATTTTGATGTTAGAAAATCCTAATACTTTTCTATTGGTTTTAACTATGATTAAATAAACTCTAGAACTTCTTTAAGCTCTGGAATTATCATTATTATCTTTATTTAGTAGTTAGATGCTAACTATAATTTAAGATAAATCCACCCTAGGCATATAACCAAAACTCAAAGTAATAACTAATCCTAGTTGAACTTGAGAATGCATAAATATATCATAACTACAGTGTAGCTCAAAGCTTTATCATACCAAATGTCTATTTAAAATTTAACCAAAGTAATGATATTGTTTTGTATAAGATGTATACATATTCAACTTAACCTAGGCATTTAAATGATACACAACAAAAGAATTATTCTAGAAGTATAATCGATGTATGAAGGTATCAAAATACTCCTACTTCAAAATTCACCATGCAAACATTACAAACTAGAACTAGCTTAAGGGTTCAACCTATCAAACTAAATGTTTTGTTTAAATGTAAACAAAGGTAATACTATTTCTTTGCACATAAAACTTTTGTAATGTTTTTAATTCAAAATTCAAGGTATGGTTTTTTTTACACAATTGTAGGTTTTAAACTACATCCAGTGCATAGAAGATTAAAGGTGTAGTGGTGTCCACGTGGAGTTTTCTCGTTGGAAAAAGGGTTTGAACAATATATATTTAAGCAAAGGAAATTAATCCTTACCTTAAATTTACGCTGAGTCCATTGTTGTTCACTACTTGAAGGGAAAATGCGGTCGACAGGCCTTGGCCTTCTCGGGTTTTCCTCGACCTTCTTGAGTTTTCCTGCGGCGTTTAACATCCTTTAACCTGGACGCGATAATGATGGTATGGTTACTTCAGTTCTTAGCTCGAGTGGTGTTCATCGAGCTAGTTGACGAGTTAGCATGATTGAGGGATGGGGTTTTAGGCATTATATAAATCTTGAACTCGGCCGTGGCGAGTGCAGGTTTAGAATTATGGTTCATTTCTTAACTGTGAGCTAAAAAAAATATTGGTAAACTATTTTTCAAAGTTTTTAATTTAAGTTTTCTTTTATTTATTTCCCGAGACGAAGCCAAAACTAACATACTAAGCATATATTGATTTACAGGTGAAATACTCAACATTGCTCGCCGAAGTGAAAAAGTTTGCTTGGGACTGAAGGTTACAACATGAAAACTCGGGTAAGCCTCAGCTTTAGTCTGGGTTATCCTTCAATGTGAAATAAACGGTGGTTACTGTGGATTTAGACTACGGTACTGATAGAGCTTATAGTTAAAATGTTATTTTTGTTTTTGTTTTAATAATAGAGGCCGTATGGCCAATATTAATGTAAAAACCTGGGGGTTTTTGTAAAGAGCTACCGCTCTTGTAATAAGAGGATAGGTTAATATTCATACTGTTCTAGGGTTTGTAAAATTGTTTATTTATACTATAATACATTATGAAACTCTTTCTTTGACCTTTTATTTCGGCTCTATAAATTATTCATGGTTACTTGAAGAATTAAAAGAATGTGTGGTATCTATTGGTTTTGAAATTAAACTCTGCTTACAAATAGTATTGAGCTTGCTGCTTATAAATAGTACTGAGCTTGAGGCTCTCGAAAATAGGTTTTTGTTTAGCAAAATTGTTTGTAATTTATTTAATAAAAACTTGGTAAAAAAATCCAAGGGTTTGTGAAAATCGGTTATGGCTAAAGTAAAAAGAAATACGGAAGATTGGTAAAAAAATAATCCAAGGGTTTGTGAAAATCGGTTATAACTAAAGTAAAAGGAAATACGAAAGGATGGCAGTAAACATTATAACGACCAAACTTGCAGACCTGTAGTTGAAAAAAGTTAACACTATTTTGTTTTTAATGGGTTTTCTTAAGAACATGGTAAGAATATTTGTAACAAGTTTTTATGTTTTATCTTGAATCTTTGAAGTAAGAAATGTTACGACCATGACTTAATAACATCTTTTAGCAAATAATTATTTTAATTATAAATACAGTACCGTTTATAGTTAACCTAGATTATGGTTTTCATTTAGCAGTTCTCATATTTAGATTTACAAGGTTTGTTGCGTTAATAGTTAGAGGTAAAATCTATCTTGACTTTAATAGCTACTAGAAATAATTAAAAGGATTAAGTTAACCGCTTAGGGTTTAAAACCAAACATTTTATACTTTAAGTTAATAATAGAGTTTGTTTGATTATTACTGCTGGTTTTTACTATTTAACATGTTCTAGATATTTATAATAGTGAATAGTACTGGTATTATTTACTAGTGTTAATAACTTAAGTGTTTTACCGTAGTATTTAGTTTATTCTAGTGCTCATAAAACTCCGTCTGTAAAACCACAATTTTACTATACCAAGTTGTTTAAAGTGTTATGTAGAGGTTTTATAAATATTTATGTATATGTTTAAGTCCTAAACAAAGGAAATTATTTATGTGTTTTGTTATACATAGTTTTAAAGCTATGATTCCAAAGATTACTTTATAAATTCTATGTATTTTTTTTTAGAGCACAAAATATATATAGAGAAGGATTCTAAAAATAAAAGGATTATTATTATTCCTGGTTTAATCTATCAGTAAATGTTTTTCTAAGTAAAGCAGATTCAACACATATTATCCTTATAATCATTCATTTAATTCAACCTTCTGTACTAGAGTACTTCATCAATCGATGAGTGGAAAAATACAGATAGGTAAATTTAAATCATTATTTCCACCATTACTAGTTCTAAGATCACTTACTATATTAAACACATATAGGTAAAATCCTGAACAAGATGCAGGCTTAACAGTTTAATGGCAGTTGCAAGTAATTAAGGAATAATAGTAAACTAATGTTAACTACCTCGTTTCAGTACTTCTACTTGCCTAAAAATAAATTAACACACTAGAACCTGATAGATTGTAGAGGAGACAAACAACCCAAGGAGCCCGTTCCACCCAACCTCTTTCTGAAGAAAGCTCATTTCTTGTCTTAGGACCCCCGATCCTATCCACTGAACCACTAGGTTGAAGCACTATGTAATAAGATGGAATTGAATACCCCGGAACTCCACAGAAGTACCTCTGTACTTTGCAGTAAAGAACTCAGCTAAAAAGCTGCACTAGCTTTGAAATAGTCTTAAGAACTCACACCACTTCTGCCTTTCCCCTCATCGAATCTCTTGTGCACATTTCTCAAATTCATAAATTCACAAGGTAATGATTGAACAACCTCCTGCTGAATTCGATGGGTAAATATATGCATGCCTAGGTATTTTGGTCATTTTTTCACTTAATGAGCCACCTTCTCTTGTTCCACTTTCTTGGGGAACATGACCAAAAAATTAGGGAAGTTTCGCCTTGCAATAGCTAGAAGTGGTTGAGGATGCTGCCATGTGTCAGTTTTCTCTCACCCCAGTCTATTCCACATATTGGGTCAGTGGAAACTCATTCAACAGCCTCCTTAGGCTGTTTGTCTCATCTTTTATTTATTAACTAATAAAATATTCATCATAATTAATTTCAATCATTATTGACCCCACTTGGCCAATAGTCATGAACATTACAATAAAAATAAAATATAATGTCTTCTTAAACATAAAATGTTATTGCAATTTAGGGTACGTGACATATCTCGAGAGGTGTTTTCTCATTTTCTCTACGTGCTACATGAGGGAAATCACCTGATCAGGGTCGCTCCCATGCCATGTTGATTGAATCCCCTGGTCGAGGCCACACTGTTGGGTGTGTTCTGCTATATTAAATACACCTAACTTATTTAATTATTGATCGAGGTTGGTAAGCTTAGAGTTGATACAAAATATATGCAAAGGTAAAAAGGCTCCTAGGGTGTCGTGGAGATATTTTAACAAACAAAAGTTTGAAAGATATTTCAAAATGAAAAACCAAGTCAAACTCCTAAGACTATCTGAATAATTGGACTGGACTAGAGTATCAAATTTTAAACAACTACTAAAAAAAAGATATAAACAATAATACTTATAACTTCAAACACTAACTCATACATAAAAGAAATTATAACAACCGAACTGACAAATAACTAACTAACTACTCCTTTAAGCAGAAGGTTGGGGTAAAAAGACAGCTTATGTTACAAAAATAGAAAACTGAAAAAGCAAGTAGAAAATTTAATAAATAAAACTTTGAAAGAAGCAAGTAGAAAACTTAATAAAGATAATAAACAGAAGCAAGTAGAAAACTTAATAAAGATATTTAAATTCTGTTCTTCAATAAATACATAAAGACAAGAATGATTCTTATGATTACAAATAATCTAACTTCTTCTTAAAAATGATACATCTAACCCTAAACTCTATATGCAAACAAAGATAGCCATGACGTAAAACAACAGTAAAACAAAATCCATTTTTAACATTCAAGAAATAAGAACAACTTAATCTATATTTAATTTAAAATGAAAAGAAAATAAAAGAAGAATAATAAAACCTTAATCAATAACTTAAAACAGTTAAACTTTAATTGTAATGCTTAAATAAAAATACCAACTATAAACATAATCCAAATATTGACAAAAAAAACTAGAAACAATATGAAAATACATAAAAAACAGTAAAAAAAGAACCGAGGGTTAAGTTACAGACTAAACAGTAGGTCTGTAAGGGGTGGCTGAATAGTAGACTGGACAGACGGTCCGAATGGCAGTCCGTACAGTTGAAAATGGTAAAAATTAACCTAAATGAGCTAATTATTTAGCTGAAGTTATGCAGTTCTAAACATAATGCATGGAAACAATAAACAAACCTACTATAATCAACAAATTAACTTCAAACTAACTCTTAAACAAAAAAGAAGGCATTGCATATTAAACTAATTAGTAAGTTGGAAATTAATTTAAACAGACTGGAAATTAACTTAAGCAAATTCATGGCAAGAAATAAATAAACATAACTAAATCTAACTGAAAACAATATTGGAATGAAATGACTGTAAATAAACTAACTGAAAGCAAATAACTAAAAAAAATGACTGAAAGAAAATGACTAAAAGCAAAGCTATGCGTGCATCTACTTGTTTAATTTCTGAAATAAAACTAAGCTAATGCAATACAGGAAATAAAATAGCATTTACCATTATCTAATGAAAACAAACTGGAAATTAAACTAAATTAGCAAAACAGAAAAGAAAGAACTAAATTAAACTAAGAAATGAACCTCTGGTTGATGAAGGGCCCTCTCAACAATCAGGGGTGATGTCTGCTAACTCCTACTCAAACGCAATCTTCAACAGCAATGCATAAAACTCTTTATTCAGCTGCAGAAACAGAATTACATTGCTTAACAAAATACTTCTCTAAATCTCCTGACTAACTGACTAACTGATTAACTGACTAACTATGCTTTGTATTCAGAGAATGATATATATAGTTTACATGAGAGATGAGCAAGTTGACCTGCAAAGGTCGAATGCTCTCTAATTTTAGTCAATCTTTAAAGGCACATAATTGATTTGCAACCAATGCATAGTCTGGGTCTTCATTTAGCATGAGCGTGGCATAATGTGGCGATTTTGCTCCTTCTTTAGCTTGAACAGGCCTCCCTCAGTGTGCTTGATGTGGTGATGATCCCTTCCTTAGCGTGGATGATGGACTGGCGTTGAACGCAGGCTTGTACACAATAGCGGGCTTCTAGAAGGAAGGTCCCTCATTAGCACGAGCGTGTGGAATGGTGGTGTTGTGGAGAGCGAGGGCGGCGACACAGTCGATCTTCCAGAACGTAGGCCATTCTATCCCTTAAACGCACAAGTTTGTGATAGTTTAATATTAAAATAGAGGAGGCCGTGAGAAAACAGCAAATGTCCATCCCTTTGAATGCGTGGATAGTGAGCACCTAGGTGGCGATCCTTCTAGAACATGAGTTAAATGCATTGGTCCAGCACAAAGATGGTTGATGTGGTGGCGAGCAAAGTCTATTGCAGGATGTTTTATGTTTAAATGCTCAAAACTGGTTATGGACAGCGCACAAACTACTGGGTGAGCTGATCGACAAGCTAAACGAAAAACTGAGCCGTGAGCTGGATGTGTGTCGATCTAGGGAAAACATGGCAAATGATCAGCAAATTTCGTGTGACGACTGGAAGATGAGATGAACTCCAAGTTGAATCATGAGCTGGACATATGGTGCGAAAGGAAGGCTGAATACGTTTTGGTGTTAATTTTCCCAAACGAACTATAAAATCTGCAAACGAATATACATATCAAATAATACATTAAATATGTTTTAAATAATATACTTTTGAGTTAATAAAATCATAAAAATGATATTAATAACCAAAGTTATAATAACATCAAATTTGTTCTTACCTTGTGCTGAAATAATGATCTGCATGACATAAAACATACCAAAGATAATAAAAAATGTGTTATTTAATCACCAAAAATGATAACAAAATGAGGCTCAACACACACTTTGCTTGACTATTTATCTCCCCTTGGAGAGAGTTTAGACCTTTTTGCTTCATCCTCTCACGAAATTGGCTCACCTTTGTTCCCCCCCATAGAGGAAATACCCCACCTTCTTCTCCCTCTTCGGGAAGAGGCCACATGACATCTTCATATTCCCATAAAGGAAAATATCATCGCCTCATTTTTCTTGTTATCCCCCTTGTGAAAGAAACACAAAGAATATGATGGCAGTTCCTAACCCAAACCTACCACTTATGGATATCTTAAATCTCGCTAATTTAGTGAAGTTGGTAAATGACCATATTTCTCATGACACAACATGGATTGATATGCCTGAACAAATCCCCTCCGATATTCCTAAGTTTTAATGGAAATAAGGAGATGGCATCACTAACCATATCATGTTGTTACATCTATGGTGCTCCTACAACAACATAGTAGAGAACACAGTGAGGCTTTGCCTCTTTCAACAAATTCTCAATGGTACAACTGCAAAGTGGTACTTGAATATATCTAGGGAATCCCATACCACTTTTGGTAAAATAGACACCATATTTCTCACCTAATTTAAGTTACCAATACGTCACGAACCAAACCTCAAATTCTCACAAAATTTTGGAAAATTACTATGACTTGCATTGCATACCACATCCACAAGCAGCGTTGCCACTGCATCTTATGCAAAATCAAGATTCAACCTAAATTTCTTTTGGATTGGTTCCTTAAATCAATCCAACCAACTATTGTGAAGGAGGTAGATATCTCCATTCCATAATATGAGGAAGAGGACATCCTAAAGGCCCAACACTTTGATCTCATCTATGCAGAATTAGGGTATCTATATATTGTCCTCCCCAATGCCCCTCAACATCTTTGTTTAGATCCTTCCATTGCAGGGACTTTGCATTCAGTGGATGGGATTATTGGGTCCATTTCCTCACAAGATACTGTCCCAAATCCACCATTTGACCAATTATAGTATGGACCCTATAATCCTACTTATGGGAATGCAAGCTAAGCACAATCGGTGCCTCCACCATAAATGGCACAACCTGATCCAAAATCCACATCGTATGGAGCACAACATGCATATATCCCACCACTGGTGTACAACCCTTAGTATCCATACCTGTTATTTGGAATATGGCACCTTCTACAGACAGAAGCTGTTCCTCTGGTCTGAATGGTTCAGATCCAGTACAAATGAGTGGATGACAAAGGATGAAGGCCTTCCCTGAATGTTGTAGACACCTGGAATACTGCTTCAATCATGAACCTGTGTACCTGCAAACATGTCAAACATACAAGCACATCAAAGCTACCAGAAAATCATCTACATATCCATACTAGTGACTAAGGAATCTAGTAACATATACATGTGAAATCAAAACAACAGATATGTGGGACGGAAATCAACTTTGCTTTAAGAATGAATGAAGAAGCCTACAACCGTTTCCTTAGTGTCGACAATCTCCTCCACAAGACAAACACTTCATCCCGATAAGCTCCAACTTGATCTCTATGCTCTACAATGGTTTGGACTAGGTAGTCAATTCAACAACATAACAATACCTATTTAGTTCTCCCCCTCAACTATGGATATGAGCTTGTATTTATAAGGCTCAATGGATAGGGATAGTTGAGAGAATCGTGGGTTGGGTGGATCCAATATCCTACCAAGGGGGATCTCGAGCTCAAACTAACCCATATTGATAGGGATAAGGGAGGACATGAGGCTCATGATCTAGAAGCCTCGAGAAACTTCTCTTTTTCCCCTTTTACCCAGGGTACCGCTTTTGTTCCCTTATGACAGAGCGGTTTAGGTGAGAACCACTTTAAGAACAAAGACTATAAGTGGTGGCGCCACTTCTCTATAACAAGATACAGGGGGTGCTGAAGAAGGTACTGCTCATCAACTAAAGAGTAAGCACGGTGCTGGGTTTTTTCAAGTAGAATTGACAAACAGAGCAAGTTTCCACTCCAAGTTTTGGGATTAAGGGAAAACATAGAGGTTAAGGATCTCATCACATGATGGTGACAGGATTTAGGTATAACAGAATTCCCCCCAAAGCATGAGGCTTAGAGGGATACGATAAGCGATAGCTTTGAGAGAACAAGTTATCATTTCAAGGTGAGAATGTCAGCTCAGTCAGAGAATGTCGTCAAGTAGGCATCTGCAGTACATCAATACTTTTGACTCATAGACAAATGTAACCAACTCATGGCTGCAAACCAATACAAGGTAGATCCATGAGAGGAATAAACAAGCATGGCTACTAGAATACATCGTAGATGCATGTGATAGAGGACTCAAACTTGGACATAGCTACCGGACATACAACATAGATCTATGTCATACAGATGCAAATTTGAGCATATCCATGACAATACAAATGTGGATCCATGCTAGATATACAAAACTCCATCGCAACGTGGGGAAAGCAATGAGCACTAAACAAATACCCAGGGTCTTCGTCTCGTCTTCCACAAAGTACACTTCTATCCATGTGATTACAATGTTCTGAAGTAGAACATGGTAGAAACCATTTGATTACCGGCCAATGATGTGAACCGTTAATAACTGCGAGGGAGATCACCATTGATGTCAATGATTCCCAAGGTACCCTAGTACAATCTACTAAGCATGAATATATGTCTTGATGTCGAACACCCAGTCAATTCTATCGATCAAAGGTCAATGACGTGAACCTATGTTGAGAGCGAGAGAATCTATCATTGAGGCATATAGATCTCAAGGTACTAAATTTGTTTCTAATACTATTTCCCGGTTGATGAGCTGATGTTGACAAGAATAGTCTCATCGAAGGAGGGCTATGCTGAGTCCCACATCAACGACACAAAACTTGGAACAAATTTATGGAATGATGTGAATAAATTAACCACAAGATTGACTCAAAATTACTGACACAGAGATTGTTTTGACTGCAAAGGTAAAACTTCTTCAACTTCCCTTTGAACATCGGGCGACATGACAAAAGATTTGGCAGCATGACTAAACCAGACAAACACACAGTGCGATAGTGGACAATGCATTCTTTTGAAAGCCTTCGAAGGAGTGACATGACTCATGAAAGTGGATCGTCACGGAGATTGGCTGAATACCCAATTGATTGAAATGATATGCAGACAAGTGCCATGTTTAAAGGTAATGACAAACTACTGCCATTTATTTGAAAAAATGATTCCCTTCCCACTTTCCCCATCATGGTGGATGAGTGCCTCTTTTCGGTTTTATGAGTTCAAAGAGGGTAACAAACATTTGTTATAGTTTGTCTGGAGATAAGTCCAAACTCATATGTTTTATGAACCTGAGAGAGGAGGGGTTCATTCCCAAAAGAGGGCCTGTCAATGTTTGATTTAACGAGTCCAATGAAAGTTAACTCGTTATCATTCATGTTTAGAGAGTCTAAATGACCATGGAAGAAGACTCCATAGGGTCCTTTTTCATATGATTTATTCCCTAAGGCCTGAAAAAGCATAAAATAATACCTTAGAGAACTCTTCTAGTCATGACTGGCTGGAGTGTTTCTTTTTCGTAAATAGTCTATTCGAACCGAAAAAGAGATAACCTACCGTCGGAGAGACGACTCTTCAAATACTTTTACGAGTATGAAGAAGACAAGTACTTGAATATCTTTTCACATTTTAAGAGTCCGAAAAGAGCTTAAAGAAGACTCTATTAGACTTTTTCATGTTTGAATGCAGAGCACAAAAAATTAATAAACTAAGCTCAAACCAAATTTCATGTTTTAACTAGAGCACAAAAAATGAAAAGTAAGCTCAACACCATCTTACTATTTTTAACGAGCTTGAAGATCAGTTGAAAGAATGCTCAAAGATTGGTTTCATTTTTACGCAAGCTCAAAACCAATGGGTAAACTATGCTTGAAAAAATACCATTAACATGATATACAGAGGTTGGAAGCTTTCCCCCAGCATGATTGCTAGCGAAGCTTACCCCTAGCATGGTTTCTAGCGGCTTGACATGCCCCCAAGCTTCGTTTCATTTGACGATTCTTATTCCATACCCAACCTAAAAACCTGGTTACTAATGTGAAAATGTTCACCAGGGGGCAGGTGAAAAGAATGTTCAAGTTTTAACACTAAAGTGAAGACTTGACTCAAGGGAAGGGGATCTGTTTCATTTTTACACAAGCTTGAAATAGAAGGTAACTATGCTTGCGACATGGTTTCATTTTTATGCAAGCTTTAACCAAAAGGTAAAGTATGCTTAAGGAAACCTACTTCATTTCTTAACGAGCTTGAAATAGAAAATTAACTATGCTCAAGAATGGTTTCATTTTTATGCAAGCTTGAAACCAAAAGGTAAACTATTCTTGAGGAGATCCATTTCATTTTTTAACGAGCTTGACATAGAATGGGAACTTTTCTCAAAGGCTTCTATTTTATTTTTTAACGAGCTTGACCTGGAATGGGAACTTTGCTCAAAGGCATCTGTTTCATTTTTTAACAAGCTTGACGCAGAATGAGAACTTTGCTCAAAACATGGTTTCATTTTTATGCAAGCTTGAAACCAAAGGGTAAACTATGCTTAAGGAGTGGTTTTATTTTTTAATGAACTTGAAACCAAAAATAAACTATGCTCTCAAACCTGCTCCTACCGAACATGATATCCAGAGGTTGGTAGGTTTCACCCATTACATAAAAGCTAGCGGTTTAGCTCCATTATGATGTGCATATACTAGATCCATGTCCCCCATTTTACTTATGATGGGGAGAAGCTAACTAGAAGAAGGGGAAGGAACCACAAGAACATGCGGCACATTCAGGGTAGTCTGATTACTAGGAGTCACGCGATGGTCATGTGTAACAAAGGAAAGCTGATCAATGGTCACAATATTCCCATCATGGGGAAAATGCATAAATCTAAAGAGTGTGGACACTACAACTTTCATGGCATAAAAATAATCACGTCCAAGGAGAAGATTAAAATCTAAAGGACCTTGGACCACCATAACATCAATGCAGACATTTTTTCCTCCTAATGTAATAGGTAAATGAGGAAGGGTCCCTAAAGGTGTAGTAGGCCTACGATTAAAATCCAGTATCTGATCGATGGATGGCACAAGATGAGGTGAACCTAAAGCTTGCCAAGTAGTTGAGGATATAATACTAACAGAAGCCCCTTCGTCAACAATAGTGTAAAGTATCTGCCTATCAGTAACATTCACAACTATATGGAAAGGAACACTTGGATGAAGACGAGACTCTGTTAGGTTACTCTAGTCAAAGGAAATAACCTTAGTACTTGGAGAGGGTTCTATCGAAAGAGAAAAAATTTCTTCTTGTTGAGAACAATCAGAACGAAGCATAAAAACTTCGGCAGGTTTCAGTTCATTCTCCACTGAAAGAGAAGAACAAGATGAAGATTTGGTCAAAGAGACTACTTCAGTATTAACACTCTCTGATGAAAGAGCAGGATCAGGTGGAGATGACGTCGACTCGACCACTTTAACTTCACCCTTCAAAAAAAGAGTGGGATCAATCACGAATGAATCCGGATTAACCACTTGGAATTCACACTTGGAAGGAAGAGTGGGATTGACCGCAGATAAAACCGAATCAACCACTTTAACTTCACCCTTCAAAGGAAGAGTGGGATCAACTAAGGATGGAATTGAATTGTTCACTTGGTCAACCAGTGAGGAATCGAGGGATAACTTACTATCACTTGTTGGAATCAGCTGTTGATGATTAATAATATTTTCCAACCAACGTGAAGCTTCATCCATGCTTGGGATAAGAAAAGTACGGTGCATAGCCTTGCATATCAGAGAAGGATACAAGAATTTACCCTTACGACCTTTTACTAATGGGTCACTGGTTGAGGGAGTATTGTTAACATGTTGATCATAGGTTGATGACACAGACGGTTTGGAATTTTTAGACCACTCTTCTTGTACATGAGAGAGACCGGGGCACTCCTTAAGAAGGTGGTCCCCCTTGTAAAGCTTACAAGGGAACTTGGGTTTTCTGAGTGTTCTCTTAGAATGAGCACCATCAAGAGGAGATGGTTGCTGCTTTTTCTCTTTCTTATCCTTCTTCTTCTTAGCCTTTCCTTTCTTCTTCTTCTTATCCATCTTACTACTAATTGTAGAGCTTTGGTCAAGCGAAGAAGAAGAAATGGATGAAGCAACAACCAACGAAGAAGGAGAGGGATTAGGTTGAGGTCAATCCTCTCCCAGAGGAGAGGTGACATTTGAGAAATTAGGTGTAACATGAATTAATGAATTAAACAACCAGACTGGTAATCATATAATTAATCTAGGAATATTTAGAGTGGCAATAAAGGGAGGACCAATACCTTCACTTGGAGGGAATACAAAAGGTACACCTTGGAAAGGGACCTCTTGAGTGGTAGTCCCAGATTGGGATGCCATCTCTAAACTATCTAAAAACCTCCTAACTACCATGCACAAGCAAGTACTACTCAAACTAAAAGCAACAAGTAAACATGTGAAAGGAGTGGATAAGAGTCAGGAATCTCACAGGATTATCAAGACTTTACAAGCTTCGCCCGTAAAGCCAAGACGACCAAATGGTTAACTCAGTTGGTCTGAGGATTCCTAAAAGGGTCTCCTGATATATGCTAGGTACGTGGGAGCTCAAATTGGTAGTAGTGTTGTCTAATGCACAACCATTCACAAGGGGCCTTCTGATATACAGTCGAGTACGTGAAGTACCTTTCTATATACCTCAAGGGTACATGAAAGGCCATTCGATATACCGACAGTACGTGGAAGAACCATGCGAGTCGCGAGATGTAGTGCAGACAAAGTAACGATGGCTCCTACATTTTACGATGCCCGAACACATCACTAACTTATCACTCAAATTGCTAAAAGTTTTAACCTAGTACTATCCTTAATTTTATCTTGTGCGTTTAGGTGGAACCATGGAGTGAAAACTTGAATTTAAAGAAGGTGCACACTAATCTATATGATAATGCAAGTTTTCCTCTTCAATGAAATTCTACCTACAAGAGGGAGAGAGATTTTCTTTTCTTCCAAAAAATGCACACCCAAATGCAAATGCAATTCTATCTTTTCAAACGAAAAGTGAAATATCAATGCATCCCAACAATCTTCAAGGAAAATAAAAAAGAGATCTAGAGAACATCAAACATAAATAAACCAAAAATGTTTCCTATCTTTTCATGCTTGAAAAAGATGGATAAAATCTAAATGGAAAGATGATTTCACTAACGTTTCCAAACAAAACTAACTCTAATGCATGCAAAGATGAAAACAAATATTTCTTCTTAATGAAAGTAAGATATAGAATTTTGAACAATCATTCACAAAACAAGAAGAAAATCGTTCAACAATGCTTTCGAATAAAGAAAAGGAGAGAGAAAACTAAAACTTCTCTTTGAAACAGACAAGGAAACAAAGAACCAATATTTCCTACCAAGCACTGAAAGAACCAATATTGCCTAGATCCTTAGCCTGTTTATGAAATTCCTTATGCCATCAACGATTTAGAATTTCTACATGGTATCAAAGCTGAGGATATCAAAGCTCTACATGATATCAGATCTTTGAGAGTTCATTAATTAATCCTCCTTTTCATATTTGCAGGTTTATTTTGCAGGTTCAACTTCGAATGGATTCAAGAGTATCAATTCCTGTTCTTTCTCCATTCACAAGCTATTCAGAGTGGAAATTGAAGATGATTACATATCTAAAGAGACAAGGCCTCTGTGAGGAATCTATTGGAGCTCGTGAAGATTCTAATGAAGAAAAAAGTGACTGTTTGAATGACTGTGATAGAGCAATTGGAGCTATTTCTCTAGTTATCTCTCCAAGCATGCACTACCTTATTGATTCTGTTGATTACCCAAAGGATCTATGGATAACATTGGATAGAGTTTTGGGAAAGGACAATGAGGATCCTTCTAGCTATGTGGAGAGTGCCTCTAGCTCCTCAATGATTTCTCTCTCTCAAGATGTCTTGGCCTCTACAGTCTCTGATGAAGTTGATCATGAAGAAGAAGTTTCTCATACAGTTCTTGTTGCTACTACTCTCTTTGATTCGAATGCTTCCTCTTTCAATCAAGAAGCAAATATTGAAGAGCCATATTTTTCTGTGTCTCTTGAAGTAGAAGATCTTGATCCATATTCTTATCATTTTGTTGATAAAAAAGAAGTGACTAATGGAGCTTCTATTTCTATTAATGATTCACTCACACATTTAGTGTTCTCTATGTCTTCTATCATGGATTCTGAGATCCATATGCCAGACCTCTCACACTTTGTGCATGCCTCTCTCCTTGATGGTGCGCAACCCAGTGACTTCCAGGATGTTTGCATATCCAAATCAAGTTCTTTAACTGTCTTACCACTTACCATACTTGATCCCATGTGCTTCTGCAACTCCTCCTTTGTTCTTGGCACTCATTCTCAAAGCCTCCATAAAGATTTTGAACATCACTACCTTTCCTCCTTACATTCTTCTACCATAGAGGATTCTTTACCAGTATATTCCCATGAGTCTACTATTGTGCTTATATGCATTCTCTTGGATTATTTGGAAGCTAGATCAATCCATGGATCCCATGCATTCGCACTCTTTGATCCTATTCCTTCTCTATGTTCCTACAAGATCAGTTGCACACATCCTCTCTGTGTAAATGAAGATGGAGACATGATACATTCACTTGGACAGTTATTTCACCTATATGGAGCTCATTTCATCTCTACTAGTTCAAAGTTCAAGTCATATCATCATCTTGGAGCTGATTAGAAGTCTCAAGATCCTTCAGTATTGCCTTCACATCCTTGGATCTTAGTTGTTCTGCATGGTCCTAGTTTCCATCCTGCAGCTGTCCTTGATCCAGGTGAGCATATTTATCTTATTCCCAAAAAAGAATATTCCTTCAAACATTAGCATTTAGTTTTGAGCAGCAGCAACACCAGCAGTTCAACATTTTTTGTATTGCTTGTCATGTCCTTTCTTGAGGGAGGATTTTCCCCCTGAGGTTTTGCCTCTTTCCTCATTTCTTTGGACAAGATAAATTGTAAAAGGGTGACCATAGCTTTATTGCTGGGCCCTATATGCATATATATTTCTGATTAGTTCAAGGATATCATCATAAATTTAGGCTTAAAGGGGGGTGTTGGAATATAATAAATCTACTCATAAAATAATTAATCATTATTTGATTAATTTCCTACCCACTAGCTTAGATAGTTGGCATCCACTTGCACCTTAAAGTCAACACTTGCCATCTATACGCTAGGAATGATTTATTTCTGATTCTGGGTTGATCTTGACCACTTTATGGCCATCTAGAATTGGTAATTGTACTTTACAGCAGATTCTGCTTTATTCTTCTTTTTCTGCTTTATCCTACTTTTCTGTGGATAAGGTAAAGCTAGTCAACTAGGAAACTAGTAGCTTTTGTTACCAACCCATCCTCCATTATTTTCTCTCCATATTCTAGGATTAGAAATTATTTCCTTCACTCATCATCACTCACACATTCTATTGCTAATTCATGAGGTGTGTGGAAGTTGGTAGATTGGGAAAGTGCTTTAGTCAACTATGGGGTTTATCATAATTAGTAAGCCTGCTTTATGAGCTAGCTTGAGTTGTCTTATAGCAACTCCTTTTTACTTTATAAGGATGTATTACCTATGTAATAATATTAATTATCATTTATTGATCATTCATTAATGTGTGTTTATTAATTCTTCTTATTCTCTCCTTATGCTAATTCTCTACAATTCTATGTGAGGTTAATTGTGTGCCTAGATCCTTAGCCTGTTTATGAAATTCCTTATGCCAAAAAGGCTTTAGAACTTCTACATGGTATCAGAGATGAGGATATGAAAGCTCTACATGATATCAAATCTTTAAGAGTTCATTAATTAATCCTCCTTTTCATATTTGCAGGTTTATTTTGCAGGTTCAACTTCGAATGGATTCAAGAGTATTAGTTCCTCTTCTTTCTCCATTCACAAGCTATTCAGAGTGGAAATTGAATATGATTTCATCTCTAAAGAGACAAGGTCTCTATGAGATATCTATTAGAGCCGGTGAAGAGTCTTATGAAGAACCAAATGCCTGGTTGAATGACTATGATAGAGCAATTGGAGATATTTGTCTAGCTATCTCTTCAAGCATGCACTACCTTATTGATTATGTTGATTACCCAAAGGATCTCTGGACAACATTGGATAGAGTTTTGGGAAAGGACAATGAGGATCCTTCTAGCTATGTGGAGAGTGCCTCTAGCTCCTCAATGATTTCTCTCTCTCAAAATGTCTCGGCCCCTACACTCTCTGATGAAGTTGATCATGAAGAAGAAGTTTCTCATATAGTTCTTGTTGCTACTACTCTCTTTGATTCGAATGCTTCCTCTTTCAATCAAGAAGCAAATATTGAAGAGCCATATTTTTCTGTGTCTCTTGAAGTAGAAGATTTGGACCCATCTTCTTATGATGTTGTTGATGAAAAAGAAGTGAATAATGGAGCTGCTATTGCTATTAATGATTCACTCACACATTCAGTGTTATGTATGTCTTCTATCATGGATTATGAGATCCATATGCCAGACCTCTCACACTTTGTGCATGCCTCTCTCCTTGATGGTGCGCAACCCAGTGAATTCCAGGATGTTTGCTTATCCAAATCAAGTTCTTTAACTATATGACCACTTACCATACTTGATCCCATGTGCTTCTGTAGCTCCTCCTTTGTTCTTGGCACTCATTCTTAGAGCCTCCTTAAAGATTTTGAACATCACTACCTTTCCTCCTTACATTATTCTACCATAGAGGATTCTTTACCAGTATATTCCCATGAGTCTACTCTTATGCTTATATGTATTCTATTGGATTCTTTGGAAGCTAGATCAACCCATGGAGCCCATGCACTCACACCCTTTGATCCTATGCCTTCTCTATGTTCCTACAAGATCATTTGCACACATCCTCTCTATGTAAATGAAGATGGAGACATGATCGCTTGGACAGTTATTTCACCTATCTGGAGCTCATTTCATCTCTACTGGTTCGAAGTTCAAGTCATCTCATCATCTTGGTGCTGATTACAAGTCTCAAGATCCTTCAGTATTGCATCCACATCCTTGTATCTCTGTTTTTCTACATGGTCCTAGTTTCCATCCTGTAGTTGTCCTTGATCCACGTGAGCAGATTTATTTTCTTCCCAAGAAGAATATTCCTTCAGAAATGAGCATTTAGTTTGGAGAAGTAGAAACACCAACAGTTCAACATTTTTGGTATTTCTTTTCATGTCCTTTCTTGAGGGAGGATTTTCCCCTTGAGGTTTTGCCTCTTTCCTCATTTCTTTGGACAAGATAAATTGTAAAAGGGTGACCATAGCTTTATTGCTGGGCCCTATATGCATATATATTTCTGATTATTTCAGGGATATCATCATAAATTCAGGCTTAAAGGGGGGTGTTGGAATATAATAAACCCACTCATAAAATAATTAATCAATATTTGATTAATTTCCTATCCTGTAGCTTAGATAGTTGGCATCCACTTGCACCTTAGAGTCAACACTTTCCATCTATATCCGAGCAATGATTTATTTATAATTCTGGGTTGATCTTGACCACCTTATGGCCATTCGAAATTGGTAATTTCACTTTACAGCAGACTCTGCTTTATTCTTCTTTTTCTGCTTTATCCTGCTTTTCTGTGGATAAGGTAAAGCTAATCAACTAGAAAACTGGCAGCTTTTGTTTCCAACCCATCCTCCATTATTTTCTCTCCATATTCTAGGATTAGCAATTCTTTCCTTCACTCATCATCACTCACACATGTTATTGCTAATTTGTGAGGTGCTTGGTATATTGGGAAAGTGCTTTAGTCAACTATGGGGTTTATCATAATTAGTAAGCCTTCTTTATGAGCTAGCTTGAGTTGTCTTATAGCAACTCTTTTTTCCTTTATAAGGATGTATTACCTATGTAATAATATCAATTATCATTTATTGATCATTCATTAATGTGTGTTCATTAATTCTTTTTCTTCTCTCCTTATGCTAATTCTCTACAATTCTATGTGAGGTTAATTGTGTGCCTAGATCCTTAGCCTGTTTATGAAATTCCTTATGCCATCAACACTTTAGAATTTCTACAAATAGACTGGAGTGAGAGAAAATTGACACATGGCAGCATCCTCAACCAGTTCTAGTTGTTGCAGGGGGGAACTTCCCTAATTTTGTTTTCATGTTCCCCAAGAAAGTGGAACAGAGCAGGTGACTCATTAATTGAAAAACTGACCAAAAATACCTAGGCATACATATATCTATCCATCGAATTCAGTAGGGGTCTGTTCAATGATTACCTTGTGAAATTTATGAAGATTGAGAAAGGTGCACAAGAGATTCGATGAGGGGAACAGCAGTAGTGTATTGAGTGTTTAAGATTATTTTCAGAGCTAGTGCAGCTTGTTAGCTGAGTTCTTTACTTCTGAGGACAGAAGTAGTGCTGTTAAGTACTTCTGTGGAGTTGTAGGTGTATTTAATCCCATTTCTTCACACAGTGCTTTCATCCTGGGGGATCATTGGACAGGCTCAAGGGTCCTAAGACAAGCATTTGAGCTATCTTCAGGAAAAGGTTGGGTGGAATGGGCTCCTTGGGTTGTTTTTCTCTTCTACAATTATCCAGATTCTAAGTTGGTCTGGTTAGTATCTTAAAATTTATTTTTCTGAAGTAATTTATGAATGTTCAAAAGCTTTCTCAAAAGTATTATTGTTTTCTTTTGTTAGGAATATATTTTATGTCTTAACGTTTTATGAGTAGATGAATATTACTGTTTATCCATAATTTTTCATAGTAAAACTCGATACACTATCTAGAAACAACATCATATGTTCTTATCTAGTTTTTATTATAGTATTATGGATGTTGAATAGTTAGTATTACTCTAATTCTTCTCTATACACCTGTAGCAATTTATATGCGTTACAGAAATAGATATAAGTTACAAAAATATATATAAGTTACAAAAATAGACATAAGTTACAAAAATAGTTATAAGTTACATAAATAGTTATAAATTATATAAATAAATATAAGTTACAGAAACAAATATACGTTACAAAAATAGATATAAGTTACAGAAATAGATATAAGTTACAGAAATATATGTATAGACTACCGAAACGTTTCTAGTTTGCAGAATAATTAAAAAGATAAAAAGAAGTGTTAATACTCGTTAACTAAATAATGAATAGTTTATAGTAATTCTAGTTCTTTTTATTTTTAACGCAAAAACACTTGAAAAATGTATTATTTTTATGTTATTAATTTATAATATATTTACGATTTCTAAACCAAAAATTATCTCTATTTCACAAGAATGGTTTTTAAAGGTTAAAGTTTCAAACCTATGAGGTAAATTACTGTCAAAATTTACTCTTTATCTTTTTAACAATCGAAAGGATTTTTACTTCTACCAAACTCACACCGCCAGGAGATCATTTTTCATTTACAAACGACTTAGGGTAAAATAATTTTAAATAATTATTCATATAAAGATTTAGAGTTGTGAGGCTTTATGTTTTCCAAAGGAAACCTTAATTAGAGTTTTCTATAGTATAGTTTTTAAGCATTATACGACCTTTTTAATTAACACGGTTTCCTCAGTTAGAGATCAAGACTACGAAACTCGTAAGGGTAAATCTCGTATAGAAGGTTTATAACTAATGCATTTAGGATTTTTAATTAAGATACCAAATTATAAACTAACTTTGTGTAGATGTCTGATTTAAACAAAAGACAAATCCTATATTAAAATCATCCTACTTGTTAGGACGAAGCTTTAAGCCCAGCATTATCAATTATTATCCTTTTAAATACCTTCAGCGAAATATCCTTTTTTTATAGAAAACAAAACGATTTAAACCCGAACCAATTCTCCACATTAATGAAAGAAAGTCTCAGTATATGAAAAAATTATCAATGCAGGTTTATTTCAAAACTGAGATAATACACAAAATGATGGAAGATTTAATATTAAAAACATTTACTGTCGTAAGAAAAAATTTACAGAGGTTATATATCCGAGGAAGTTTTCAAACAAGTTTTTATAGTATGTAAACTATAAAATTTTCAGTGGTCGAGCAACTAAAAGGCCAAGGAAGTTTTCAAACAAGTTTTTATAGTATGTAAACTATTTTTTTTTAAACCCTGGAATAGTATTATTCCTACCCTAAATCGACTTTAGAAGATCCATATCTCCTTTTTAAAACCCTAAGGGTTACCATGGCCATATGGCCTCCATCACTATTCCAAAAAAAAACTAAACAACATTTAATGACCCGTAAACTTTGAACATCACAGTAATAATACACAAAAAACACTTTGGAAACACTGCAGAAACTTTCACAGTGAAGGTTACCCCAGGTTGAAATTGAGGCTTACCCGAGATTTCATGCCTACAACCTTCAAGCTCAAGTATTTTCCTTAAACGTTCATCTGTATCTTCTTCACCTAGCATAAAACAACCACGACTTAGAATTGTCAAAAATTGAGCTTGGTACAAATAAATATAAAGAAAATGAAAATGCTTGGAGGTTTTTGAAACTTCTTACCAATTTAAACTTAAGAGCTCAAAGAATAATTGATGACGAAAAACTAGAAGTTTCAATCCCGCTAACGCCTCTAACAACAAAACAAAACATTGTTTTAAAACGATGTGTTCATGGTAATGGCAAAGAACCAGGGTCAAGTCTGAGTGACAACTATTTCTAAGGATCCGAGAAGGTCGAGGGCCTGTCTGCCACTCTCCTTTTCTGACAACAAACACAAATGGACCGAGCAAAAGTTAGGGTAAGGCTTGAATACCTTTACTGAAGGGTTTAATTCAAAAACCCTAGTTTCAATGAGCAATCCCCACATGGGCTCCACTACCACAGAAATATTTTGGGTTTCGTTATAGTTTGAAAATTGCACGATAAACCCTGCAAAGTAGTACTATTACTTAGGCAAGAATTTAACAAATTATTATGTGTATGTTTAAGTTTTGAACTAAGTTTATAGTTAATATGTTATATGTTATAGTACTATTATTTTATGCAGTGGTTTATGCATAGGTTAGTAATGTTTTATGGGTAGCTTAGTATTATTATTTTATGCATTGGCTCATGCCTAGACTAATATTGTTATTATGGTAATTAGTTTCTAGCAGCAAATATAATAATGTTAATTGGTATGCCTAGGTAAGTTCTAGGAATAACAAGGCTAAAACGCATAATTAATTTAGGATAATTACATATCTTTGAACATGTAATTTAATTGTTTAGAATAGATAAACATACTACCAACTCCGATTTCCACCTAGGTAAGAATAGTCATTGCGACAGACCTGGGATTTCTTACATTTCAGTCATCTAGACATTAAATGGAGTTAAGAATCTTTCCTAATTTACTCTTTAGTCTTCAAAGCTTTAACATCTTATATCATAGCCTGGAAGAAAGTTTTACCTGTGAATTCCTGTACAAGCATCAAATCTGCATTAGCTTTGAAAAAGCTAAGTAAGCCTTGGGATAACCTCAAGCCCCTTCAATAAGACAAGAAAACAACTATCAGAATCATACACACGCTGGAAAATAAACAATTGATCTGAATGCAATAAGACTGAAAATCATTATAGATTAAATATGGTTAGTAGCTGTGACCTACAAGCTAGTAAGTAAAATTATGTAACTTTTAGTCACAGTTAACAAAAGAGAAATTAACTCCTAAGTTTCTCTTAATGTCCTGTCCTATAATTTATCTGTTAATTAAACTAAAGTTAGTTATTAAACTAGCATTTTTAGGCTATGAATTAAACATTAAATGTCACATAGAAAATTTTAAATTTTTGTGAATTTTGGGGTGTTACATATGGTATCAGAGCCCATGTTCAGACACTAGGCCTGAAGTGGCTCAACGCACGTAAACAAAAAGTAAGAAAAAAGTACAAATACTGATTTCTGATTTTAATGTTGTTGTACAGAATATTTTCTGAATTAGAATTGCAGGTATGGAAGGACTTGAATAGTATGTTGAAGAGAGGTCCTCGTTAAATGAACAAAATAACTTTGCAAGAGAACCTGTTAAGGAAGATATAACTATTAATTCATCCGAATTACTGCAAATAGTTAAGGATTTAAAAACTAAAATGGAGACTGTTAAAAAATAAAATGAGAGAATCCTAAGAGCTCAGGAGGAGCTGAATCAAATAGTGATGGAAAAGTTTCATAATGAAGAGAAGGATAAACAGGTAGAATCTAACACTACATCCTATCAACATAAAAGTAAAGGGTCAAAACACTCTAAAATTGAAAGCAGTTCTTCTTCTGAAATTAACGGTAACTCATACAAAAAGAAACACCAGTATTCAAGTGACAGTAGCGAGAGTAATTATCGCTCTAGAATGAACAAGTACAAGCCCTATGAAGATATTTCAGGGGAGTTCAAAAAGATTAAACCACAAAATTTTAATGGCGAAACAAAAAAAGGAGAGGAAGTCGAAGCATGGTTGTCCAGAATGAAAAAGTATTTTCAGATATATAACTATTCTAATCAGTTAAAATCAAGAATGGCAATTTATAACTTAACTAGAAAATCCAACATTTGGTGACATGACATAAAACAAGTTAAAGGCATAAAAGAGAAGAAGAGAAGAATATAAATTGGAGCACTTTTAAAAAGTACTTTAAAAAGAAATTTATGTCATAGCAATATTACGAGGAACGAGCTAAAGAATTTTATGATTTAAGGTTGTGAACCATGAGTATGAAAGAGTTAAATAGTAAATTTCTGAGCTTACTACATTATGTACCTTATATTGTTGATGAAAAACCCAAGGTACAACGGTTTTTGAGTAGTTTACCTTTTCATATCAAAGACAAAATTGAGTATGATAATCCCAAGACCCTTAAAGAGGCTATGCTAAAAGCAAATTTTTGCTATGAGCAGAACCACAAAAGGGAGAACATGCCAAACTGGAAAACAAAAAGGTCAAATAATTTTGAGCAAAGAAAGAAAGGTTTCATACCTAATCGAAATTTTGGGCATAATAACTCACATAAATTTCCTAACAAAAATTTTCAAGGAAATAATTTAAAAAGTAACTCAAAGCAAAACCCTACTATCACAAGAAATAAAGAATTTACAAATAATCACAGCAACTTCGTTAAAAATAACGAACGTAAGGAACAGGTAAAATGTTGGGAATGCCAACGACCTCACTATGCATTAGTATGTCCTAACAGTAAGGAGACCATCAACAACATTCATACTGTGCGGGAAGAAACAACGGTTGGTGATTTAGTGAGAGGGATGCCCAGAATCAATGCAGCGCTGGAAAATAGACAAGTTGAATATGAGACTTCCATGGTGGAAGTTGAAGGTATGCTGAATTATAGACCCATATCTATTTTAATTGACCCAAGGGCTATCCTAAGTTATGTCTCTCTTAGTTTAGTAGAGGATAGTAAACTACCAGTAGAGAAATTTTCAAAGTCATGGCTGGTTCAATTAGCTACAGGAGAAAAAAGAAGAGTAATTGATTTTGTGAAAGACTGTACATTATTTATGAATCAGTTTGAAACTTATGTAATGTCATAACCCCAAAATTTCATAAAAAATTAAAATTTTTAAAGTGACATAAAATGTCTGAAATCGCAATTTAGTAACTGCTAGCAGTCAGCGGAAAATGAAACAGTTTAACAAATTTGTAATGATTAGTTTCAAAATACAAAAAAACTAATACAATTTTAATTTTTATAAGTTATATAAAACTGACTTGCATTTAGTTGTTGCTAGCTGTACTGATGATTTACTTTTTATCAAGTAGGTGAGAAACCATGTTTGAAATCGGGGCTTACTTAGCATTCTACTAACTCAAATGGACTGTTGGTTCTTACAAGTTTAGCAGGTAAGCGTTTGATCAAGTAGGAGTTTATTTTGAATTAAGTCAAGAAGTACTTCTTTAGCATGATAAGATGCTAGTATAAAAAAATTGATTATTAATATCCAACACTCCATTGAGGTAAAGTAATTTCCTTCGTTGTTTTGGATATATGACAGTATTTATATTTAAGCCATAAAGGCTATTATCCTTAACATACTTAATGCCATTTACAAGAATGAGTTCTGCCAAGGTTTCTTTTTGTCGTAAATATTATAATACCTAGTCAATTATATATTCTTACAGTGAGCATAGAGCTCATGATCTTGACATAAGATTTACTTTTACAATATCATGATCTTACTGCTATTGTCATTTTTAATACTCAAAAGTACTACTTTTTACGCATGAATATAATCCTATGGTTTTCAAAGGTACAGTTTACAATGAGTTATTAGCTTTATTCTGAGAAATTCTTGCAAAATGGTTTGTCTTCAGTCTCCTTGAAGACTCCTTCATTTATCAGCATCAAGTTTTAAGTGGAGAAGTTTAGAGTTCTTCAGTTTATAAATAAACAACATATCTCCACCCTATCTCTTCTTTACTAGTCGTGAACCATACCAACGTGTTTGATTGGTTTGCAAGTATGATTATCTTTTGCACTGTTAGTTTACAAGCTATAATATTAATCTTTAGGTTATCGCCATGATACAAGTGTTATTTCAAGAATACAACACTACACTATTTTATAATGTTACAACTAAATACTACTTATATCCTAAGACAGTTTCACTACCTAGTGACTATCATGGTGTAGTCAAAATTATTGTCATTATATGATATAAGTTTGTTCCTTATATAAAAATAAGACTAGTTTCTATACATGGTTTTAAACAATAGCATGATTGTCATTGTAAGCAATCATAAGAGCTAGTTAAAGGATCGACGACAAAGTTAATATGATGAGCAATCATAAGAAATGTTATACTATGGTCGATGGCATAGATTTCATTACTAGCAATGATATAAGTCTTTATACTATAGTTAAATGCATTGTTTAAATTATCGGTAATGATATAATCCATCCTCGGTGGTATGCAGCTTTGACATAGGAAATGACCCATGCTTGGGTAAAAATTTGGATGGGCACGTGGTCCATTCTCCTCCATGCCATTGCTAACTTAAAAAGAAGTGAAACCCTACTCCTTGGCATTTGGCTCCGAGGGTTTGTCGGCTTCCAGGCTGCGCTGTGAGGTTCTTTGAGGCCATGAGAGGCCTGCTCCTTCTCTCCTTGTTAGCTCCGTAGTTTGCATTACTGTGCGAAGTGGTTTGGGCATCTTAGTTTGTATTCTCAGTTCCTTTTGTGAGTGAATATTTAGTGTGTGAAAGGTTTTTTACTGCTTCGCTTGGCTCGAAGCCTATACATGGTTTTACCCTGTCACTACTTGTTCCTTTCCTTGGCATTGTGGAGTCTGAGTGCTATAACCTCGCTTCCTCTGTCGCAGGGTTGACTTGAAGTTTTCATTGGTTGGTGCATATGAGTTAGGTGGTTGTAACTTCCTGGTTTTGAACTCTTCTTGTTCACAGCATAGGTATACATTGTTACTTTACACGCAATCCTTTTTTCCAATGATTTATTAAGTTAGGGTTTAATAATTTTTATTATTAGTTTTAAAGATTGTTTGGTTTAAAACTTACAGGCTACGTTGACAGCTCCATACTTGAATGGAAAGCAGGCTCGTCCTTCAGTTATCTTTGTGGGCTTTCAATCCTGTAAACCCCGGTCTCGTCGTGGGTTCTCCCTGCTTGCAATAAGGGTTGTTGGTTGAAGGTTCCAGTGGTTGGAATCATGGCTTCAAACTCTTTGTTGGTTATGATATTTAGTGTGTTTGTCTATTATCCAAGTTTTACTTTAAAACCCTTGCGAAACTTCGCTGGGTAGCACAAGCTTTTTAATCTGTTATGTAAATGTTGTTTTGGTGAAACAGTTTGAGCCTTACGGCTTAATGATGTAATGCTGTTGTTTAAGTTTATAAAAAAGACCTCTATCTCATTGCTTTAGTATTCCTGTTACTTTTAAGCTTCAAGAAATTGAAGACTGTGAACTAGTTTTTGCTTAACTTGTCAGTAGTGTATTTAACTTACTGTTAATATAAAAGACTTATATTTATATGTGATTTGTTTAGTAGGTTTGGGTTTTTACCCATCGTTGTTAAAGGCTATAATCCTACCTTTGATTAAGGGTTTATTAAGGGAATGGTTAAAATTACTATTTTACAATATTATTGATTTACATATGTATTGTATATGTTAACACTCTGTATTTGTATTTATTTTTAAGCTCTGTTTAGCAGATAAAGTTAATTTTTAGAACTCGACTTTTAAGGATTTAAAAGGAATATTATAAACCCTACAGTTAAAGAAATTCTTGTTTTTGCCTTTAGTATTTTTAACTCTGTTTTTGCAAAATAGAATAATGAATGATGAGATAAACTTACAGTTAAAGTTTTGATACTAACTTTTAAGAAACAAAATAGGAAATCCTCAATAACTTTTACAGTCTCTTACTTCTAAATCATAGTTAAGAAATTCCTAGGGTTTCTATGCAACACCTCGAAATTAGAGTATTGTTTGAATTTCAATAATTAATATACAAGGATTGTAAAAGAATATTTGATTCTGGATGCAACACACTAGTCTGTAATGTTAATGTTTATAAACAATTTTACTAATTCCTTTCTTAACATGTTCCTTTAAATATTAGTTTTCTTACCTTACTTCTGTTAACTATGATATTTATTTTTTTATCAGTGAACTACTATTGAAATAATTATAATATTACTACTTCTTTTATATCTATTTATTTTTATTTAGTTAACTACAATAAATTTAAACAGTCAATACATAACACTAATATTTAATGTAATTTATAAACTTTGAATTAAATTCTATCTACTGCTCATATTCAAATAAGAGAATCATGCCTTCTGTTTATATTTCAAATAAAAGAATCATTTCATTTACCTAAGAAAACCAACTGTGCTAGAGTACGACCTGAGTTCAGGTGTGGAAAAACACAGCTTGGAAATTAAATTTTTATCTGCTTCCCTAATTACATACTCATTTCCATTTCTGCTATAATCTATAATTTTACTGAACCTAACATTTCACAGTTTACCTTTCATTCATAAACCCTAAACATTTAACATGCATGTAGTAGATAAACTAAGATTTACTTAACTAAGACAGTAAAATAAAAATAGAACCTGTTGAGCAAAAGATGACAACAGCTTAAGGAGGTTGTTCTTCCCAACCAAAATCCTGGAGAGCGCTCAAACAATGCTTCCTCAGGACCCCCGAGCTTGTTCCTGGTCTTCTTGACTGAGAACTGGGTGGAGAATGCAACTGTAAAACCTCTGTCACCTGACTGGTTCAATTACTTCAGTAATAAAAATATGCTCTCTCCAGTATGATCTTCAGCTTAAAAGCTGTAACTAGATCAATCTCAGCAGTTATACCCTCAAACACATTCCAGACTCCCCTCCATTGTAATTCTCTTGAGTAAATTCATTCACCCTGAATGATCACTTCTCTAGAATGAGCAGCCTCAGCTCTCTTCAATGAATTTTTTTTAGAGATGCTTAGGTCTTCTGGGTCAGTTTTCATTAAATGAGCCACCTGCTCTGATTCCACTTTCTTGGGGAATCATGACCGCAAATATAGGGAAGTTGCCACCTGTAACAGTTGGAAATGGTTTGAGGATGTTGCCACATGTCAGTTTGCTCTCCACCCAATCTCCTCCACCAATTGACCAGTAAACACTCTTTTAACAGCTTCCCTAAGTTGTTGTCTCCTCATTTATTTATTTATAAATAAAATATTCTGAATTTACATTAAATATTCTTGACCCCATTGGGTCATCAATTACAACTTAGCATAAAAATTAACACAATGTTCCTCAAATAGTATAAAATTATTTTTTTGCAAATTGGGGCATGTGACATACACACCCCCTTAAATTATAACATCGTCCTTGATGTTATTTATTCCTCATCCTCAGAATTCCCCTAAAATAGAATTGGATATGCATCCCGCATATGACTTTCCAATTCCCAAGTGGCTTTCTCTGGACTAAGGTGCTTCCATTGCACCTTCACTTGACCAATGGTGCAATTCCGAAGTGTGATCTCCCTCCGCTCAAGAATACAGTCCGGTTCCACCAGAAAATCTCCTTCGAGTTCCACCTGTACATCATTCTAGTTAATAAAATGAGTAGCATCATGCACATATTTCTTTAATACAAATATATGAAAAACATTGTGAACTCTTAAATTCGGTGGTAAGGCTAAATAATAGGCTACCTGTCCGATCCTGGACAGTATTTCAAAAGGACCACAATAATGTTGTGCTAGTTTGGCACAACTACCCAACCTCAGAGAACTCTTTTTGGGTCTCACCTTAATGAAAAAATGTTCACCTACCTGGAACTCATTTGGAGTTCTTTTAAGGTCTGCTTGACTTTTCTGTCGATCTTGCGCAATTTTCAGATTACCTTGTACCTGCTTTACAATTACTTCCATTTCTTTCAATAATTCAGGTCCTAATACTAACCTGTCCATCGGATTACTCCAAGATATGGGAGTGTTACATTTCCTTCCATACAGAATTTTGAAAGGACTATACCTAGCTGAAGCTTGATAATTATTATTATAATCAAATTCTACCAGGTGTAAATAATCTTCCCATTTACTTGGTTGTTCCTTTACATACATTCCTAGTAGATCTTCCAATACCTAATTTACTCTTTCAGTCTGTCCATCAGTTTGAGGGTGGAAGGAGGTACTGAAATTTAACATGGTATTTAATCCTTTAAACAAAGATCTCCAAAAGTTACCTATAAATTTAGGGTCTCGATCTGAAATTATAACCTTCGGTATTCCATGCAGTCGTAAAATTTGCTTTAAAAAGATATCAGCTATATTTACAGCTTTATAAGTAATTTTTACAGGTATAAAATGGGTTGGTTTACTCAATTTGTCAACCACTACCATTATGGAGTCATTTAAGTTCTAATTTTTAGGCAGTCCAGTAACAAAATCAAGACTAATTATCTCCCATTTCTAGCTAGGAATGGGAAAAGGCTGAAGTAATCCAGCTGGATGCTGATGTTCAGTTTTTACTTGCTGACATTCAAAGCATATAGCAATATATTCTTTCAGTCCAGTCTTCATGTTTGGCCAAAAATACTCTTTTCTTAACATGGTTATAGTTTTCTGATAACCCAGATGGCCTGAGTAAGGAGTTTTATGGATTTTGTCTAAAATTAATAACTTAACCTTAGGTACATTAGGTATATATATTCTATCTTTATATAGTAAAAATCCTTTTTCATTCAAGTTGTACCCTATACTTAGACTTTCTATTGGATTTTCTTTTGCTTTTGCTTATAACTTTAGGTAATTTTCATCTTGTTCTAACCCTGCTTTAAGCTATTCTTCCAGATCTATTGTATAAGTGTTGATAGCTGCTATAAAATTCAGCTTTGCATTCCTACTTAATGCATCAACAACTTTATTTTCTTTCCCTTTAATGTGTTGAATTTCAAAATCATATTCACTTAGAAAAGGTAGCCACCTAGCTTGTCTAGAATTCGAGTTAGGTTGATCTAACAGATATTTTAATCCCTTATTATCCGTCATTAAGATGAATTTTCTTCCAATTAAATGATGACGCCGCATCTTTAAAGCATGTATGATAGCAGCTAATTCCAAGTCATAGGTTGCATAATTCTTTTTATGAATCTTCAATTTCCTAGACTCATAAGCAATGACATGTCCTTCTTGAGTAAATACTCCACCTAAACCGTCATTGTAGGCATCAGTACATACTATAAAATCTTTATTTGGATTAGCAATTCTTAAAATTGGTATGCTAGTTAATAAGGTTTTTAACTTTTTAAAACTATCTTCGCACTTCTGATTCCAATCAAATTTCTTTCCCTTTTTCTGCAAAGAGGGTATTGGATTTGCGATTCTCGAAAACCCTTTGGTAATAACCTGTAATCCCCATAAATGATTGAACATCAGTTACATCTTTAGGAACTGGCCAATCTTCGATTGCCTTAATCATTTCGGGATCTACCGAAATTCCTTCTTTAGTCACCGCATGACCTAAATATGGATTTTATCTTTAAAGAAGTCACATTTACTAAACTTCGCAAAGAGTTGATGTTCTTGCAAATCTTGCAAGACAATTTTTAAATGTTCTTTATGTTCTTCTTCAGATTTCAAATAAATTAATATGTCATCGATAAACACGACTACAAATTTATCCAGGTATTTATGCATTGCATTATTCATTAGACACATAAAAACAGCTGGAGAATTAGTAAGCCCAAATGGCATGACGACAAACTCGTAATGTCCATATCTAGTCCTAAAAGTTGTTTTAAAGGTGTCTTCATCTTTAATTCTGACCTGGTGATATCCAGATCGTAAGTCAATTTTTTAAAATACAGTGGCTCCATGTAGTTGATCAAACAGATCATCTATGCGAGGTAACGGGTATCTATTTTTAATAGTCATCTTATTTAATTGACGATAATCTATGCAGATTCGTAGAGTTCCATCCTTTTTCTTATCAAAGATGACAGGTGCCCCCTAGGGAGACACACTGGGTCGGATATAATTCTTATCAATAAGTTCTTTTAACTGTGACTTAAGTTCATTAAGTTTGAGTATATTCATCCGATAAGGGTCCTTTAAAATGGGCACTGCACCGAGCACCAGCTCAATGGTAAAATCTAATTCCCTCTTCGAAGGCAGTCCTGGAATTTCTTCCGAAAGTACATCTGCATATTCCTTTAGAACTAGTATATCCTCCAATTTTAATTTATCTATGTTGTTTAGATTTTTCTCATTGGTTACTATTACTGCATAAGCCTTACAACCTTTCCTAACAGCTCTCTTAAGCTGTAGAGAAAAAATCTACCTTATGGTTGTTTTCCCAGGGATTCCCTTTACGCTTATTAGTTTTCCATCATTATTTATACAAGTAAAGGTTTTATCATAGAAATTCAAGACCACCCTATGCTACTCTAACCAATCCATACCAATTAGTATGTCGTATGAACCTAGAGGTAGTACATTAATCTTAACAAAATTTTCAAATTGATCCATAATTACTGCACAATTATTTACAAAACTAATTACCTTTCTCTTTGCACCAGTAGCTAACTAAACTAACCAAGAACTTGCAAACTTTTCAACATGCAGTTTACACTTTTCTACCAAGTTAGGAGAAATATAGCTTAAACTAACTCCTGGATCAATTAAAATAGATACGGGTGTTTGATTTATCTTACCTTCTACTTCCACCATGGAAGTTTGATAGTCTGCTTGCCAATTATCCAAAGCTGCATTGATCCTGGGCATAGTCCTCACTAAATCACCAACAGTCATCTCCTCCTGTATTGTGTGAATATTGCTAACAGTATTTTTTTGATTGGGACAGACTAAGGCATAATTTGGACCATTGCATTCCCAACACTTGACAGGTTCTTTTCGTTCAAAGTTCTTTGTGTAATTACTGTGATTATTAGCAGACTCCTTATTTTTTTTATTGTTTTGATTGTTCTATGAATTATTCTTATTCCCCTGGAAATTCTTATTGGAAACTTTTCTGGTATTATGATTTTTAGAATTTCGGCTAGGCACAAACTCTTTCTTCTTTTAATCAAAATTATTATTCCTTTTGGCCTTCCAATTGGCCATACTCTCCTTTATACGATTTTGTTCATAACAGAAATTCGCTTTCCTCGTGGCTTCTTCCAGGGTTTTCGGATTGTCATACTCAATCCTATCCTTTATGTGATAAGGTAAACAGCTGAGAAACCGCTGTACCTTTGGTTTTTCATCCACAAGGTATGGAACATACCTAAGCAGAATTAAAAACTTACTGTTCAAATCTTTCATAGTCATTGTATCTAGTTTTAGCTCATAGAATTCTTTAGCCCTTTCTTCATAGTATTGTTCAAATAAAAATTTCTTTTTAAAGTATTTCTTGAATGTACTCCAATTTATGTTCTTCTCTCTTATACCTTTCACTCTCTTTAAATATTTCCACCATATATCAGCTTTCCCTGTAAGATTATAAATAGTCATCCTAGCCTTTAATTGGTTAGAATAGTTATAAATCTGGAAGTACTTCTTCATCCCAGATAACTAGGACTCCGCTTCCTCCCCCTTTTCAGTTTCTCCATTAAATGTTGGCTTCTTGATCTTCTTAAACTCCCCATAGATTTCTTCATAAGGTTTATATTTTCTTTTCCTAGTATGGTGGTTATCCTCACTACTGTCACTAGTATAATGAGAATTACGTTGATCACCAAATACTTTGGAAGATGAGTTGCTTTCATTTTTAATCTGTTTAGTCTTTTATGCTTATGTTGATAACTTATATCTTCCGAACCAGATCTTTTACCCTTTCCCTCAATATGAAATGTTTCCATGAAGATCTGATTGAGCTCCTCCCGAGCTCTCAGAATCCTCTCATTTTCTTTTTTAACAGATTCCATTTCAGATTTTAATTCTTTTACTATTTGTAAAATTTCTGAGGAATTAGTGGTTATGTCTTCTTGTATATGTTCTCTTTGTAGATTATCTTGTTCGGTATAATGGGATTCCTCTTCTGCATATTCCTCCAATCTTTCCATACCTGTCGTTAAACTCAGAAACAAATTTCTTTGTTTATAACATTAAAAGAAAACAACATCAACAAAATGATTTAAATTCATTGTTCCATATAAGCAAGTTGAGCTTCATGAAGGCCTAGTGTTCGAACCTTGCGCTCTGATACCACATGTCATAACCCCAAAATTTCATAAAAATTTAAACTTTTTAAAGTGACATAAAACGTATGAAATCACAGTTTAGTAACTGCTAGCAGTTAGCGAAAAATGAAACAGTTTAACAAATTTGTAATGATTAGTTTCAAAATACAAAAAAACTAATACAACTTTAATTTTTATAAGTTATATAAAAATGACTTGCATTTAGTTGCTGCTAGCTATACTGATGATTTACTTTTTGTCAAGTAGGTGAGAAACCATGTTTGAAATCGGGGCTTACTTAGCATTCTGCTAACTCAAATGGACTGATGGTTCTTACAGGTTCAGCATGTAAGCGTTTGATCAAGTAGGATTTTATTTTGAATTAAGTCGAGAAGTACTTCTTTAGCATGACAAGATGCTAGTATAAAAAAATTGATTATTAAGATGCAAGACTCCGATGAGGTAAAGTAATTTCCTTCGTTGTTTTGGATATATGACAGTATTTATATTTAAGCCATAAAGGCTATTATCCTTAACATACTTAATGCCATTTACAAGAATGAGTTCTGCCAAGGTTTCTTTCTATCGTAAAGATTATAATACCTAGTCTATTATAGATTCTTACAGTGAGCATAGAGCTCATGATCTTGACATAATATTACTTTTACAGTATCATGATCTTACTACTATTGTCATGTTTAATACTCAAAAGTACTGATTTTTATGCATGAACATAATCCTCTGGTTTTCAAAGGTACAATTTACAATGATTTATTAGCTTTATTCTAAGAAATTCTTGCAAAATGGTTTGTCTTCAGTCTCCTTGAAGACTCCTTCATTTATCAGCATCAAGTTTTAAGTGGAGAAGTTTAGAGTTCTTCAGTTTATAAATAAACAACATATCTCTACCATATCTCTTCTTTACTAGTCGTGAACCATACCAACTTGTTTGATTGGTTTGCAAGTATGATTATCTTTTGCGCTGTTAGTTTACAAGATATAATAGTAATATTTAGGTTATCGCCATGATACAAGTGTTATTTCAAGAATACAACACTACACTATTTTATAATGTTATAACTAAATACTACTTATATCCTAAGACAGTTTCACTATGTAGTGACTATCATGGTGTAGTCGAAATTATTGTCATTATATGATATAAGTTTGTTCCTTATATAAAAATAATACTAGTTTCTATACATGGTTTTAAACGATAGCATGATTGTCATTGTAAGAAATCATAAGAGCTAGTTAAAGGATCGATGGCAAAGTTAATATGATGAGAAATCACAAGAAACGTTAGGTCGTTGGCATAGATTTCATTACTAGAAATGATATAATTATTTATACTATAGTCAAATGCATTGTTTAAATTATTGGCAATGATATAATCCATCCTCAGTGGTATGCAGCGTTGACATAGGAAACGACCCATGCTTGGTTAAAAATTTGGACAGTCATGTGGTCAATTCTCCTCCATGCATTGGTGACTTCAAAATAAGTGAAACCATACTCCTTTGCATTTGGCTCCGAGGGTTTGTCGGCTTGCAGGCTGCACTGTGAGGTTCTTTGCGACCATGAGATTCCTGCTCCTTCTCTGCTTGTTAGCTCCGTAGTCTGCCTTACTATGCGAAGTGGTTTGGGCATATCAGTTTGTATTCTTGGTTCCTTTTGTGAGTAAATATTTACTATGTGAAAGGTTTTTTACTGCTTCGCTTGGCTCGAAGTCTGTACATGGTTTTACCCTGTCACTGCTTGTTCCTTGCCTCGGCATCGTGGCATCTGAGTGTTGTAACCACTTTGCCTATGTCGTAGGGTTGACTTAAAGTTTTCCTTTGTTAGCGCATACGAGTTAGGTGGCCGTAACTTCCTGGTTTCGAACTCTTCTTATTCACAACACAGGTATACATTGTTACTTTACTTGCAATCCTTTTTGCCAATGATTTATTAAGTTAGGGTTTAAAAATTTTTATTATTAGTTTTAAAGATTGTTTGGTTTAAAACTTGCAGGCTACGCTGACAGCTCCAGACTTGAATGGAAAGCAGGATCTTCCTTCAGTTATCCTTGTGGGATTTCAATCCAGTAAGCCCCGGTCTCGTCATGGGTTCTCCCTGCTTGCGATAAGGGTTGTTGGTTGAAGGTTCCAGTGGTTGGAATCATGGCTTCAATCTCTTTGTTGGTTATGATATTTAGTTTGTTTGTCTATTATCCAAGTTTTACTTTAAAACCCTTGCGAAATTTCGCTGGGTAGCACAAGCTTTTTAAGTTGTGATGTAAATGTTGTTTTGGTGAAACAGTTTCATCCTTACGGCTTAATGATGTAATGTTGTTGTTTAAGTTTATAAGAAAGACCTCTATCTCATTGCTTTAGTATTCATGTTAAGCTTAAGCTTCAAGAAATTGAAGACTGTGAACTAGGTTTTGCTTAACCTGTCAGTAGTGTATTTAACTTACTGTTAATATAAAAGACTTATATTTATATGTGATTTGTTTAGTAGGTTTCTATTTTTACCCATCGTTGTTACAGGCTATAAGCCTACCTTTGATTAAGGGTTTATTAAGGGAATGGTTAAAATTACTGTTTTACAATATTATTGATTTACATATGTATTGTATATGTTAACACTCTGTATTTGTAATTATTTTTAAGTTCTGTTTAGCAGATAAAGTTAAATTTTAGAACTCGACTTTTAAGGATTTAAAAGTAATATTATAAACCCTACAATTAAAGAAATTCTTGTTTCTGCCTTTAGTATTTTTAACTCTGTTTTTGCAAAATAGAATAATGAATGATGAGATAAACTTACAGTTAAAGTTTTGATACTAACTTTGAAGAAACTAAATAGGAAATCCTAAATAACTTTTACAGTCTCTTACTTCTAAATCATAGTTAAGAAATACTTAGGGTTTATGTGCAGCAACTTGAAATTAGAGTATTGTTTGACTTTCAGTAATTAATATACAAGGATTATAAAAGAATCTTTGATTCTGGATGCAACACACTAGTATGTAATGTTAATGTTTATAAACAATTTTACTAATTCCATTTTTTACATGTTCCTTTAAATATTAGTTTTCTTACCTTACTTCTGTTAACTATGATATTTTTTTATTATCAGTGAACTACTATTGAAATAATTATAATATTACTGCTTCTTTTATATCTATTTCTTTTTATTTAGTTAACTATACTAAATTTAAACAGTTAATACATAACACTGATATTTAATGTAATTTATAAACTTTGAAGTAAATTATATCTACTGCTCATATTCAAATAAGAGAATCCTGCCTTCTATTTATATTTCAAATAAAAGAATCATTTCATTTACCTAAGAAAACCAACTGTGCTAGAGTACGACCTGAGTTCAAGTGTGGAAAAACAAGCTTGGAAATTAAATTTTTATCTTCTTCACTAATTACATACTCATTTCCATTTCTTCTATAATCTATAATTCTACTGAACCTAACATTTCACAGTTTACCTTTCATTCATAAACCCTAAACATTTAACATGCATGTAGTAGATAAACTAAGATTTACTTAACTAAGACAGTAAAATAAAAATAGAACCTGTTGAGGACAAGACGACAACATCTTAAGGAGGTTTTTCCTTCCAACCAAACTCCTAGAGAGCACTCAAACAATGCTTCCTCAGGACCCCCGAGCCTGTTCCTGGTCTTCTTGGCTGAGAACTAGGTGGAGAATGCAACTGTAAAACCTCTATCACCTGACTGGTTCAATTACTTCAGTAATAAAAATATGCTCTCCACAGTATGATCTTCAGCTTAAAAGCTGTAACTAGATCAATCTCAGCAGTTATCCCCAGAAACACATTCCAGACTCCCCTCCATTGAATTTCTCTTGAGTAAATTCATTCAACCTGAATGATCACTTCTCTAGAATGAGCAGCCTCAGCTCTCTTCAATGGGAAATTTTATAGAGATGCCTAGGTCTTCTGGGTCAGTTTTCATTAAATGAGCCACCTTCTCTGATTCCACATTCTTGGGGAATCATGACCACAAATATAGGGAATTTTCCACCTACAACATTTGGAAGTGGTTTGAGGATGCTGCCACATGTCAGTTTTCTCTCCACCCAATATCCTCCACCAATTGACCAGTAAACACTCTTTTAACAGCTCCCCTAAGCTGTTGTCTCCTCATTTATTTATTTATAAATAAAATATTCTGAATTTACATTAAATATTCTTGAACCCACTGTGTCATCAATTACAACTTAGCATAACATTTAACACAATGTTCCTCAAATAGTATAAAATTGTTTTTTTGCAAATTGGGGCATGTGACATGTAAAGTTGAATGTACTTCCATTAGGATCCTATGATGTATTAATTGGAATGGATTTGTTAGAACAACATCAAGTAGTGTTAAATTGTTTTGATAAAACTTTTACCTATTTAAATAACTAAGTCGAAACGGTCACAATAAAAGGCATCCCTAGGAAAACAACAATTAAACAGATTTCTGGCTTACAACTGAAAAGGGCCATTCATAAGGGATGTAAAGCTTTTGATGTAACTATAACTAATGAAGAATAGTTTAATAAAGAAAACAAACTAAAATTAGAAGATATACCAATCATGAGAGGATATTCGGATGTGTTTCTGGAGGAAATTCTAGGACTTCCTCCGAAAACAGATTTGGATTTTACTATTGAGCTAGTACCTAGTGCGGTGCCTAACTCAAAAGCTCCTTACTGAATGAACATCATGGAGATTAATGAACCAAAATCCCAATTAAAAGAACTCATAGATAAAAATTACATAAGACCAAGTGTATCTCCTTGGGAAGCACCGGTCATTTTTGTTAAAAAGAAGGATGGAACCCTGCGCTTATGCATTGATTACCGTCAGCTTAATAAGATGAAAATTAAAAATAGATACCCGTTTTCCTGCATAGACGATCTATTTGATCAGTTGCGTAGAGCAACAGTATTTTCAAAAATTGACTTAAGATCCAGTTATCATCAAGTCCGGATTAAGGATAAGGATATTTTCAAGACGGCTTTTAGGACCCGATATGGTCACTATGAGTTTGTTGTCATGCCATTTGGGTTAACTAATGCCCCGACAGTCTTTATGTGTTTAATGAACAACGTATTACATAAATATCTAGATAATTTTGTGATAGTTTTTATTGATGATATTTTAATTTATTTTAAGACTAAAGAAGAACATGAGGAAAATTTAAAAATCACTTTACAAGTGTTAAGGGAACATTGTCTTTACGCCAAGTTCAGTAAATGCGACTTCTTTAAAGACAAAATACAATACTTGGATCACATAATAACTAAAGATGGGATATTGGTTGATCCTGATAATATAAAAGAAATTAACGAATGGCCGGTCCCAAAGGACGTAACTGATGTAGGGTCATCCATGGGTATCATCGGGTACTATCGAAGATTCATTGAGGGATTTTCAAGGATCGTGAATCCCATAACTTCTCTACAAAAGAAAGGAAAGAAGTCTGTATGGGATCAAAAATGTGAAGAGAGTTTTATGAAATTAAAGGGATTGTTAACTACTGCACCGATTTTAAGAATTACGGATCCTAACAAGGAATTTTTTGTATGCACTGATGCATGCCACGATGGCCTTGGTGGAGTCTTGACTCAAAAAGGACACTTCAGAGCGTACGAGTCCAGGAAACTTAAAATTCACGAGAAAAATTATGCTACTTATGATCTAGAATTGGCTGTTGTGATACATGCATTGAAGATGTGGTGCCATCACTTGATCGTGAGAAAATTTACTTTAATGACAGATAATAAAGGTTTAAAGTATATGTCAGATCTACTGAATTTAAACGCAAGGCAAGCTAGGTGGCTAGCTTTCCTTAGCGAATATGATTTCAAGATCCAACATATCAAGGGGAAAGAAAATAAGGAAGTTTATGCTTTGAGCATAAACATAAGATTAAATTTTATGGCAGCAATCAGTGCTTACAAAATAGATTTAGAATATTAGCTCAAAGAGGGAGTAAAATTGGATCAAAATTACCAAAAATTGCAAGCTAAAGTGGCAGAAAATGTAACTGAAAGTTTAAGTACAAGTTACAGTCTAAATTAAAAGGGGTTAATGCTTTATAAAAATAGATTGTATGTACCTAACATACCTAAAGTTCCTAACCTTAAATGAAATACATAAAACTCCCTATTCTGGACACCCTCGTTATCAAAAGACAATAACTATGTTACGAAGAGATTACTTTTAGCCGAATATGAAGGATGAGTTGGTAGAATATATTGCTAGATGTTTTGAATGTCAACAAGTTTAAGACTGAACATCAGCATACATCCGGTTTATTACAGTCGTTAGCAATTCCTCGCTAGAAATAGGAAATAATCAGCAGTGATTTCATTACAGGTTTGCCTTGAAATCAAAACCAGAATGATTCTATAATGGTAGTTGTTGACAAACTCAGTAAGGCAGCACATTTTATAACAGTAAAAACCGCTCATAAGGCTTCTAATATTGCTGAAATATTTATGAAACAAATTTTTCGTTTACATGGAATTCCAAAAGTTATAATTTCTGACAGGGACCCTAAATTCATGAGAAACTTCTGGAAATATTTATTTAAAGGTTTAAATACTACTTTAAATTTTAGTACATCATTTCATCCACAGATGGATGGACAGACTAAAAGAGTAAATCAGATCTTGGAAGATATCTTAAGGATGTACGTTAGAGAAAAACCAAGTAAATGGGAGGACTACTTACACTTGGTTGAGTTTGCATACAACAACCATTACCGGGATTCATCAAAATTCATCCCATTTGAGATTCTATATGGTAGAAAATGCAACACTCCCATCTCATGGAGAAACCCCGTTGACAAGTTAATACTAGGACCTAATTTATTAAAGGAAATGGAATTAACTATGAAACAGGTACAAGGTAATTTGAAGATTGCACAAGACAAATAGAAGAGTCAAGAGGATCTTAAACGAACTCAGAAAGAGTTCTAGGTGGGTGAACATGTTTTCATAAAGGTAAAACCTAAAATTAGTTCTTTAAAGTTAGGGAGTTTTTCTAAGCTAGCACCCAGGTATTGTGGGCCTTTCGAAATATTGTTCAGAGTTGGATCGGTGGCATACCAATTGCCCTTACAACTGAATCTTAAAGTTCATAATGTTTTTCATATTTCTATTTAAAAAAAATATGTACATGATGCTACTCATGTTATAAGTTGGAATGATGTGCAGGTGGAACCCGAAGGAGATTTTCTGGTAGAACCGGATTGTATCCTCGACAAGAGGGAGATCTTGCTTCAGAATCGCACCATTGGGTAGGTGAAGGTGCAATGGAAGCAGCTTAGTCTAGAAGAAGCAACCTAGGAATTGGAGAGTCATATGCAAGCATCATATCCAATTCTATTCCAGGGCATCTCTAAAGATGATGAATAAAGCAACATCGAGGATGATGTTAGACTTAGGGGGGGGGTGTATGTCATGTACCCCAAATTTCAATAACATTTTATGTTTAAGAAGACATTATATTTTATTTTTATTGTAAAGTTTGAAACTATTGACCATGTGGGGTCAAGGATGACTATAATTAATTATGTTGAATATTTTATTAGTTAATAAATAAAAGATGAAACAAATAGCCTAATGAGGCTTTTGAATGAGTGTCCACTGGCCCACTAGGTAGAATAGACTGGGGTAAGAGAAAATTGACACATGGCAGCATCTTCAACCGCTTCTAGTTGTTGCAGGGAGGGAAGTTCCCTAATTTTGTGGTCATGTTCCCCAAGAAAGTGGAACAGAGCAGGTGGCTCATTAATTGAAAAACTGACCAAAAAGACATATGCATGCATATATCTATCCATCGAATTCAGTAGGGGGTTTTTCAATGATTACCTTGTGAAATTTCTGAAGATTGAGAAAGGCGCACAAGAGATTTGATGAGGGGAGAAGCAAAAGTGGACTGAGTGTTTAAGACTATTTTAAGAACTAGTGCAGCTTGTTAGCTGAATTCTTTACTGATGAGGACAAAAGTATTGTTGTTAAGTACTTTTGTGGAGTTGCAGGGGTATTTAATCCCATTTCTTCACATTGTTCTTTCATCTTGGTGGATTAGTGGACAGGCTTGAGGGTCCTAAGACAATCATTTGAGCTATCTTCAAGAAAAGGTTGGGTGGAACGGGATCCTTGTGTTGTCTGTCTCTTCTACAAAGACATTAGCTATGTTGGAATAAAAACTATATAGAAATAGAGACATCGGAGACATTAGAATGTTGGAAGCAAAATTGGATAAAAGAGGGGTCTTGGTGGAAGAGGGATTTGCGTCAAAGATTCTTGTTGTAAAATATGATTTTGGTCATGGAAGAGGGGTATGTCTCAAATATTCTTTCTTAAACAAGACACATACCATTGTGGAATTTTTTTAATGGCCCCCCTTCACCATATGTGGCATGACTTGCTATGATTATATGGCCTATGCAATTAGCTTGAATTACCAAAAGTTGGACTCTAATGAAACCATATTAATTCTGCACCATAAAGCATAGTCGATAGAATGCCATGATCATGGATGAAAGCATGGTGGTGAGGAGCATTATGGTCTTAATAGTTAATTTTATATGAATCTTCTAATAAATATATAAGAGACAAAAACAAATAGAGAGAAATATTGTTTTTTTTAATGCTAAAAAGAGTTTAACTTTATATAAATATTGTGTCTAAACATATTTCAAGTAATTTAAATAAATGCACATGGATATATTCTAGAAAGTGTAATACTATTATTATTATATTTTATATTGAATGTGTTATTCTATATATGAAGGTTATGTAACAAGTAGAATGTTTTTAGGAAATAATAAAGAAGTCATGGAACAAACATTAAGACCATTAAAATATTAATTAAAGGCTTTAAAGAACGATTAAGAGTGGATCCTCAAGGGAAGATATTTGTCGATTATGAGGAGGAGATGGATCTTTTCAATTGACGGTGGGAAGGGAGATTGTTACATATCTACAATTATAATGGTTTGGCAGGGTTAAGAGGACGAGTTCAAAAGGGCAAGGATTGGAGAAATTGATCCATTATTCAAAGCAATTCTAGTACATCCTTAATGGATATCAGGATTGTTCCATTTATATCAGTTATGATAAACAAAGTAACAATTGCAATAACTTCAATAAAGAGTGATTCCTGTAAATTCATTCTTTCATTACACCTGTAAATTCATTTAATAGTCAAAACATGTGCATTCCTCCTCTAAAATACAAATTACATTTTGAAGTGAAAAGTAGGTCAGAATGGTCATAGATGGTCCTTACAAAATAGAATAACACTTTAATATTAGGGAATTTAAAATCAAATACTCTACTTCTATGTAGACTTCAAAATCAAATCAAATAGACTTACAATTTTTAAGTAAGTCTACCATGTATTATTCAGAAAGTTTTTAGTCTTTAGAACGTGTTGAGGATAATGTACATTTTCAATATGAATATACAAAATCAAATATACTTACATTTTTAAAGTAATTTTACCATGTAATATTTATAAAGCATTGTAATGTATCAAAATTGTTGAATTTTAATGTCTATTTTTTTCAAAGCTAAAAAGACAACTTTATATTATAAAAAGTTGCCTCATGCATAATTACAATTTTCTAAAAACACTCCACCTTCATCTAGCTATCTCAGCTAGACTAAAACATCCCAAGAAAACTAAAGACCCAAATGTATTGAAAAATAAGCTACCCTCAAAAGTCACAACTACTAACCATTATATCAAAAGACTTTGCTCAAAACTGGAAAAAAACACTAGCTACACACAAAAAGAGTAGTCAAAATTCATATATTACTCAATCTGTCTTAATGAGAAAAAAAACTATTACCAAGTAGCAAACATAACAACTTCATTTGCACATCACATAAATTACCATACAGTGTGAAGTGCGAACATGTTGAAATTTAACATTTATTTTTGTTTCTCTAACTTTTCAATATAAATATACAAGAACATTTATCTATTCATTTCGTTAGGTTTGGTTCATTTCTCTATGTTATTACAAACTAAGAGAACATTGTCTACAAATATTATTGTAAATATAAATTTACAATTTTATGACTTATCATCTATATTCAAACATCAAGAAATATTGTTTTTCAACTGAGAAGTGTTTTTCTTAGGTTGGTTTGTTCATTGTGCACTTATTCTAGGATGAGATATTGCTCTTCAATTGTTTTATATATATATATTCAATTTTTCTTCAGCCTTTTATTGCACCTTTTGGGGCAATTGCTAGTTGTATGTCCAAATCAGGGAGGGTGCGTCCCTATTTATATTATTTAGGCGTGTGACCTTTTGGTCCAACATGGCCGACGTCTAGACCTTACTGGGCCGACTTGTCCTTGTGGGAAACCAAAAACACATTTTACATTATTTCCTTGGGGACTATGGCCCCGACTTACAATGGAAGTTTTACCTCAACCCTTTACATAAGAAATTACAATAATGACTTCTCCAATTAGAAAGAAAACATCCCTAATAATAATAATAATATATTCCGAAGTTAAATTTTCAACAACAATGTCATCTTTCATCCATCTCTGGAAAAAAACGCACCTGTCCTCGAGGGGATGACATGATTTTCAACAATATCATCTTTCATCCCTCTCTGAAAAAAACACACTTGTCCACGAGGGGATGACATGATTTTCACAAAACACTTTCTTTTAAAAGTTATATTATGACACAATAAAAGTATTTCCTTATATAGATAAAGATGTTTTTTACACCTTATCTATTGTTATGAATCAAAGGCATAGTAACACGTTGGAATTGTTTTCTTGAAAGCCATCAAAAACACCTACCAATGCTTCTCTTTCTAAACCGCTGCCCAAGTGAGCCTCTGCCGTCCGAAAACATCGACATCGACATGTTTCTACTCTTTCCTTTACCCCTTTACAGGATGTCTAAATTGTGTCTAGACCTTGAGGTACAACCTCTGTTGTAAGTCAGGGAAATAGTCCCCAGTGTAACATCATGTAATATGTAATTGTGGTCTCTCTAGGAGAAGTGGGCCCCATGTGAAATGACATGTAGGCTCGTGTCTTATATTTGGTCAGTGACTTGAAAGGGTATAAATAGGGAGGCACTCTCCCTCATTTATACACATTTTACACACTCTCTAAGGTGCATGAGAGAGAGATATAGTCAAAGGAGGAGAGAAAGATACTGCTGAACATTTCTTATTACTGCTTTTGATCATCTTACTATTCTAAAGAAGCTTGCGGGGTTTTCTCCTTTATGGTTTCCTTGATGAAAATATTTGTGTCTTGTGTATATTTTATATCTTATACATTTTGTTGTACTTTCTATTATTTCAGATAAATACCCTAGATAATCTAATCATACCTTAAGAAAATCTAACATGGTATCAGAGCCTCTCTGAAAGAAGGCATTGTGTAGCTGTGGGAACTAGGGCTTCCTAGTTGAAGGTGTTCTCTCCACAAATCATCAAGCAAGGAGGGGTAGGCTAACTTGCCTCAATAGGGCGCATCTATTGGTGGTAACAGTTTCTTAATCAAAGAATATTCACTATACAGCGAAAATATAGCTACAATGGCAGCTAATGCAAATTAGGGGTTCATGCCTAAAAACCCTAAAAGACTGAATTTAGTCATTATAGAACTTCATCTATAACGTGATATTCGAGAATTCTCATAAGCCGAAACTTTTACAGGCCGAATAGAAATTCCATTTGTACATTGTGTAAATGTTTCAGCCTCATATTCGCTATACTTCAGAAGATATGGTTCCTCCAAATCAGGGTTCCATCCTCCTCTAGAATACAGTCATAAACAAGTGACCTAGGGATATTTTCTATATCTCGGGCTAGGAAGGTCCAATCTAAATTTTGCAAGCTTTTGCAGGTAGGGAACGAAATTTGGTTTCTATGGTATGCTTTTCAGACACCATTAATGTGAAACAATGACATGTGGTAGTCCGTACAAGTTTGCTATGCTGAACAGTTTCCAAAACAATCACCTCGGGAAAATCTAAATAAGTCCCACTTGGAGAATCCATTTCTACTCTAAACTATGGGGTTGGAAATAATACTTATCATTCTATCATATTGAGAAGTTTCATACTTTAAGGATCTGAAACTTCGGAGATACAATGGAATCAATATCCGTCATTTCTGCATAAGAAATTGGAAAACTAGGGCTTCTTGTTCCGGTAGCATCCATCCACTGTTTTCAGAAAAAGAGTACATTGGAAAGCTCACTTTAAAGAGGACTATATTTCTATCCAATTAGAATTTTTAAATTCCAAGTTTTGACAATTAGGGTTTCTCTAACAAACCCTAGATTAGCCAGCTCCGGAACTAGGACAGACACCTCAAATCGGTAAGATCTAAATTTTTTCTATTTACATTTGAGGTTCTCATTTCAAAATGACTAATCACACCAGCTTGATGACAAGCTTGTTGAAGATGATAACTTTCGAGTATGGAAGTATAGGACCTCTATGATCCTTGAAGAAATTGACTTGGATAAGTATTTTAGTAAGGAAGTTCTAAGATCCAGAGGGAGATGAGGCTAAGGCTAGAGCCAAGAGAATAATTGTAGATTCTAATAAAGATAATCTCATCCCCCATGTGTCATCCTTGAAGACACCAAAAGGAAGTATTCAATGATATGACAAAGCAATCAAAGAATAACAAGTATTATTATAACCACCTTGAATGGCCTCCCAAGATCATGGGATTCATTCATTCAAGGAATGTGTGCAAGAAGGAAGTGATTACCTTCAGTAGACTCTGGGAAGAGTGCACACAAGAAGAAGATCAACTCATAATAAGAGAAGAGAAGAAGGGAGCAATTGAAGATCAAGCTCTCACAATTCAAAGAAGATCCCTCAAGCGATGAGGAATATGAAGGACTCAATTCTTGAAGAACCTCTTATCCATCTTAGCATTTGGATAAGAAATGATGTTGTTATGAATGAAGAAGATGATGAAGTTGAAGAATCAAGAAGGAGTCTAGCCACGAAACAAATAAAGATAAGTATTCAATTTTCATTTCATGATATTGTTTGGTTATGCATTTGTCTGTATTCAATTGATGTGTTATGAATGTTTGAGTATTTGCATTTATACTACTAGATTTCACATGATGGGTAAGAAGTCAATGATGTTGTACAACATTCCATTACTACTTATCTATATTTAAACCTCTTTGCTAACATATTAGTAGTAGTACACACTTTTAATAAATTTAGGTATAATGCATCTAGAAGTTATTGTATGTATACATGATATGGATGAATGTTGTAGCATTGGCTAAAATAGTCACATGGCTATGTGACATATATTTGTCACTACTAATATGTTTTGGAAATCATGATATGTTTCTAATCATCAAAATGAACTTGACTTGTAGATCATTCCAAATAACAAGTAACAACAATTCAGGAGAGGAACCTAAAGCTTCTTGGGTCAAAGACACCATAGCGAAAGAAAGAGATTCAGAAGAATATAAAGAGAACGGTAGATCCACCTCAAGAGATGAATACCACCTTGGGCACAAGAAATAATCCAAGAATAGTATGACAATACTTCCAAAGAAAGAAAGTGGCCTCAGACACACCCTAGTTATGTGGCACTGTTGAGCGAAATCATTGATGCATAGCCTTCCAACTATGAAGAAGTAGACAAGAAGAAAGGGAAGGAGACTATGATCAAAGAGTACCAGTTCAAGAAGAATGGTGTCTAGGATGCAGTGTCGAGACCTAAAGGGAAGTCCATAGTGTCTTCCATATGGATCTACAAGATCCAGCATGTAGTAGATGGAAAAATCGTGGGATACAAGGCAATATTCGTAGCATGAGGCTTCTCACAAAAAGAAGGCATAAACTACAAAGAGACATTTGCACCAGTGACGAGTCAAGTATACACTGGGAGTGCAGACACATGACTGGAAGACTCATGTGTGCAAATTAAAGAAGTCCTTGAACGAGCTCAGAAGGCACCCATGGGATAGAACATACAGTTACATAAGGAGCTTCAAGAACACCTAGAGTGATGAAAATCTCAACCTTTGCTACAATATTGAAGATGAAAGCCTATAGAGGATGACAAGCTCATAGATGGGTGCGAGAAGAAATTTTCAAAAAAGTTTAAGATAGAGGATCTTGGTATCCAATGACCCTAGATGGATATGTTAACCCAAAAATCCCCCACTCAGCTCTACATGGCCTACACCACCCAAGGACACCATCTCACGACCCTCATATCACTCCATTTGACCCCCACACCCTCAAAATAGCCTAAGGATGAAGAAAAGGGCTTAAAAACCCCAAAAAGGAGCCCAAAATAGTCTCCTAGGAGCTAAAGCCCACAAAAAGGTGCTAAAACCATAAAAGGAGCTAAAATTAGGGCATAAGGGGGCTAAAAGCCCAAAAAAGGGGCTAAATCCCAGACCAAGGGCTTAAAACCCTAAAACCCCAAAAAAGCTATAAAAGGAGGGTGGGGGGTCATTCTCAAAACACTTCTCCCTTGCATACTGTTATGCTACCCGTGGATGCCTTGAGACCCTTTGTCTCTCAAGTCACCCACACTCCCTCTTCTCCATCTCCATTGAGCCATAGCTCCCCCATCCAAGAGAGGTGCTTCCACAAGCTAGGGCATGGTGGCCCATTTCCACCCAAAGAGAAGGTATAGCTTGTCTTTCTTGCATTTGCTTCTTAGTTTTCTTTGCTTTCTAACCCATGTTTTCATTTCTAGGTTTATGTTTAACATTGTTTTGTAGGTATTTCAGTTTTCTGTAGTTTAGTCATTGTTTGCAGGTCTTTGGAAGCGGAACCCTAACCTTTTGCAGAGTGGTTCACCATTGTTTCTCTTCCATCTTTGCTTTGCTTTGTTTTCCTTACTGTCCTTTACATTCAGTTTTTGTTTTTAGCATTTATCCACATAGGAACCTACCCTTCTATCCTATAGACAGAAGGGAGAAAACCCTGCCCCTATAGCAAAGAAAAATCCCTGCTACAAAACTGGTGACCATACCAGGTCGATCCTACAGGATCCTTGGGCCAAATTTTTAAAATTTCAACTTTTTTAAGTTTTGCCCTAGTTTTTCAAATTTCATGTTAAATTCAGTTTATTTCCATTTATTAGCACTGCCGAAGCCTCTGCTAGGAACATCCTAGTTAGTTTGGCCACAGTACAGGTTACTGTCATTCGGATCTGACTTTGGACCTCAAAAAACCCCAAATCTGGGGCAGGTTGCTCTTATCGGGCCTGGACATGAGGTGAGGGTGCACTTAATGGCCAAACAGGCACGTACAGGGTGCAATTAATCCCTTGATAAGTTCCACTACACTCAGAAACACAGACCGCGACTGTCTGTGAATTATGTGTGATCCCCTCGCCTGTTTCTGAAAAAATCTTGCAGCCCCCTTGCCAGATTTGATCAGAAATGTGCGGTCTGTCGAAATGAGCTTCAATTTCAGTTTAATAGGAGTTAAATTTTAGTTTCATAGGGACTATCAGTGCATCTCAGCTACCTCTGTCCATCACTGCAAATCAATTTCAGTTCTTGTTTTTATTTCCTGCAATTTCTTTTACAAACAATGCGTAAATTCCAATTAAATTTTAATGGCTTAATCAAATGAATGTAGCTTAACTAAAATCAACCTAAAACTAACTGCGTTGCTCACCCTTCCTCCTCTACCCAGTCACCACCCTCTAGGGTATTTTGGGATACGACAAAGGGCAAGCTCGTATAGATCTATGCACTCCACTAATATTATTCCAAACCATTAAAACTGGATGACCTAGAAGGTAGAGGGGGTAGAGAAGGAGGGCTTCTCACGGTGCTAAGCATCCTCCCTGTTGACCAACCTTGCATCTAGGAGATGACATGAGGATCTACGAATGGTATTAGTCCCATTGTGTTGAGAGCCCAGCACCTTCTCTTGGTTAAAGAGGAATATTAGTGTGAGGTAGTCATCTACTTAGGCCATCAACATTCAGGGTTAAAAACTGTATTTGTTCACAATTTCTGATTATTCAATGCTTTCATACACAACCACAATATGATGAATTCATAAACCATTTGCAGCTACCAAATATCAGAAAAACAGACAAACAAATACACCATACCAATTAATCAACCCAACTCAGTTCATGATGCTGAGAGAGCCTTAAAATTTATCAATTTACACTAAGTACAAACAAATCTACAGTCTTTGAGGACATAAGTCCCTGACTACTTCAACTATGGGAAGTACTTGGGCTCTTCCCAGAAACTCATTATGAGGAGTACCACAGGAACCCCAAAGTAGCTGGCCGCTAAGAATAATTGCCAAGCGAAACGGGCAACGACCCCTTTCGATTGAGTAGAAACACCTGTGAGGAAAAATCCAAGCGCTATCTTCCGGTAGTCTTGGTGGCCAAGTGACCACCTACAGCCAATAGGAAGCCACTAAAATCGGGGTCCAAACATCATTCCCACCAGTTTCATACATAAAATCTAACACAATTGATCCTCCACGCTCTTCCTCACGC
>LPNX010960412.1:11990-35435 GCA_001517045.1 Pseudotsuga menziesii | reverse complement strand
AAGCTCTTCTTCAAAGAGGGATAGGAGACTGGAAGCGCTCCTCAACTTTGTAGAACTTGATCAACCTTGTAGCTTTGATACCATGTAGAAATAATAGATCAATTCTATGTGCAATTATGCTAAGAATAAGCATAGGAAATAGATCTTGCTACTAAGAATTCTCACAAAGCATACACAGGAAAAATAGAGAGGAGAAAAGAGACTGAATCACATGAATGAAGAGATGAATATTGGTGTGTATGCTTCCATTGAATAATTATGAATAATAGAGTACATAAATAGATCTTCCCTCATAGGAAAGTCGAATTGTATGGAAACAACTCATAAATCTCAAAAAGGCTGACTTACCCAAATATAGCAAACCCCCATAGGTGGATAAAGCACTTGCTAAATCTATCAAGGACCTCACGAGTTGGCAAAAGCATGAGTGAGTTGTCAAGGAGATGGAAATAACATGCTAATCCTAGAAAATGGAGAAAAACTAATGGAGGATGGGTTGGAAACAAAAGCTCCCAGTTTCCTAGTTGACTAGCTTTTATCTTATCCATAGAAAAGCAGGATAAAGCAGAAAAAGCAGAAAAAGCAGAAAAAAGCAGAATCTGCTATAAGGTCCTGCATACTAATTCTAGATGAACCCAGAATCAGAAATAACTCATTCCTAGGATATAGATGGCATGCATTGACTTTAAGGTGCCACCTAATTAAGCTAGTGGGTGAATAATTAATCAAATAATTATTAATTATTTTATCCTAAGTTGTGAGTGGGTTTAATATATTCCAACAATCAGAAGGCCACAGAGCATCTGATTTAGATTCAGACCCATATCAGTCTGAACCAAATCTGCATACCGCACCACCAAGCCCCATGGTTAGTGCAAACCCGGATCCATTTTTCGGCATAACCTTAGCAAGTGGACCCATGTCCACACCACAACCTATCACCCACAACCTGGCAAGTGGCCCAAGCACAGTCATGCAGACTGTCATCAGTCAGCTGCCACCACCTATAGTGGCCAGCCAAGTTGGCCCACTTGCAGCACACGGGGGCAGTGGCCCTTCCACACACACTGCCCCTCCTACCACACAAGGGGGAAGTGGACCGTCCACTTACATTGCCCCTACTATCATGCATGGGGGAAATATCCCCGCCACTCATACTGTCCCCTCCACAACACTTGGGGGCATTGGCCCATCCGCAATGGTGCCACCACAAGCACCCCCAACTATGCAGATGCTTTATGCACCTGCAAACCCCACCACCATCGCAGCCCCATCCCACATCAACCTGGGGTCAAATCCACCTTTCATGGCTCATCTTAACTTGCCTGATTTGGCTCGATTAATAAATGACCCCATTCGCCATCAAGCTTTTTAGCCTCGAATGCCAACTAAGCTACCATAAGAAATCCCCAAGTTTGAAGGCAAAGCAGGGGAATGTCCCCAAACCCACATAATGACATTCCATCTATGGTGCTCGTCAAACAGCATCATAGATGATTCCATCAGATTGAGGCTATTCCAACACACCCTCACATGTGTTGCGGCCAAATGGTACATTGAGCTACCACAAGCCAAGTACCCAGACTTCAACTCCCTAGCCTTCATGTTCCTTTAGTATTTCTAACTACCCGTCAGATATGATGAGGGGATGGAGGTCCTGCTATCTTGCCATCAGAACACTGCCACTCATATAACTAACCATATCCATGAGTGGTGGTGATGCCGTAGCCTGTGCAAAATCCAACTTGACGATAGGATCTTCTTGGATTGGTTCCTTAATACCTTGCTCCCACCCATAGCAAAGGACATCGCATCCGAACATCCTCAATCTGAATAAGAGGCCATACTGAAATCTCAACAGTTTGACCTCATCTATGCTCAATCTGGATACCTGTACACTGTCATCCCAGATGCTCCCTGTGCAGGCACCTCTTACCGTGATGCACCGGGGGCATCCCATGCTGCAGATGGCATCATAGGATCGTTCTCCCAATAGCCACAGCACCAACCGACACCACCTGCAGTTCCATCACAACCAAGAAACACTGCTAATGTTTCTTACCAAAACCAAGCTCTGGACTACGCTAGAATGATGTCCCAATCTGGAGCAACAACTTCCTACGCACAACCTGTGCCACTACAGCAGGTTTAGGCCATGGCTTGGCCAACACAGTAGTATGTGGGGAAAATTCCCATGTTTGTGGCACTACCTCCCACTTAGATCTACTATGCACCACCAGTACAAATGGATCAAGCCCCCGCCCCCGCTCCACCCACTCCGTTGGGACAAGCGTTCGCACAACAAAACCGTCCCAACCAGCCTACCCCCAACAACCAACAAGGGCAAGCTAGAAATAACCGACCCCGCAACTAAGGCAATAACCAACCGTAGGGAGGCGGTCAACAATCAAACCCTCCTAACAATGTCACGGCAAACCGGCCAACCCAAAACCCCCCATGACAAAATGCACAAAGACACAACACACCGTTGCGCACAAACCAACCATGCACACTCTATGATGTTTATGGGCACTACACATTCGAGTGTCCCCTCATGGCTCGAGCTAAGCATACCATTCAGAACGAGTTTCACCAGGCTGCCAATGCTGCAAATCAAGCCCAACCAAACCCATCACCACAAGGATCTCCTCCTATGGTGCTTCAAAACCCACTACTTGTCCAAGGAGTGGTGGCAACCGCTCCCCCTCTCAAGGCCAATCCCAACACTCCGGGGGCACCTCCCACGGCCGAAACAGGTGTTCACCACCTGCTAGCCATGATGACTGAAGAGGTCAACTTACAAACTAGACAAAATCAGTACGGTACCACCACCGAACCCTGACACATTAGCGGCCTCAACATCTAAAACAATCAACTTACCTCTTTAGTTACCCCCATTCCCGTGCCCCCCCATACGCAGGAATGCCAATAATGCCACGGCTAGAGATGCAGTCAGCTATAGCATTATGGATGATTTGGCCCAAACGCCAACTGCCATGTCCTCTCTTAAGGTAATTAAAACGTTCCCAACGCAGCGAAAAGCCTTACTAGCCGCCCTTGGGGGAGTAGACCCCTTTGACTCCAAGTTGATCACATTCGACATGGAGAATGGAGAACCATGCATGCCATCGACCATCGCCTTTCAAATCCCGGTGTCCATCCAAAATTTGGTTGTGCACCAGTGCATAGTGGATGAGGGGGCATCCACGTGCATTATGTCTAACTTGGTTTGGTAGAAACTTGGATCACCAATTCTACAACCGTCCTCCACAACTCTGCGGGCTTATGATGGACATCCCACTAAATCCCAAGGAATCCTCCCACATGTCCCCATCACATTAGTCGGGAAGACAGTGCTGATTGACATAGAAGTTGTCAACACCCAACTAGACTATAACCTTCTCCTTGAGAGAAGTTATATGTACGCCATGCAAGCTGTCGCATCAACTGTCTTCCATCTCATGATGTTCCCTCATGAAGGGAAGATTGTGACAGTTGATCAACTCACTTATCATGATCCGCAAGGGTTAACGGTACCCGCCAACATTATCCCTACCATCACCACCATTGAGTCGCAAGGGACGACCACACACGCCAATGTCATCCCTGCAATCAACACCATGGTTGAAAACACACCAGCCTCCCCATTATTGAATGTGGGCCCTGGGTTGTTTGCCGATACCACCATGACGGCTCCTTTCCCATTAGTGTCACCACCACCAACACAAAATGAAACTGCGGACTTGTGCATGGTCTCATCGAGCACCGTCACACCTAAACAACAACCATAGCTGTAGCCCCAACCACAACCACAACATCGTCCGCGGTCGCAACACCAATAGCAGCCACAACATCACCCTCAACAGCAGCATTGCACATAGCCACAACCACAACCACATCCCCACATGAAACCAGCAGGGAGTTATTTGGGCTCATCCCTAGTCCATACGATTCCCTTCCTCTTTCCCCCACCTGGTGTCATGAGCAAGCCAGTAATGGCCACCTTAAGCCTACCCAACTTTACATTGGGAATTCTTGTGTGGTATCTTGATCCACCGGCTCAACCACCAATGCCCCAGGTTGTCTTAACCCCGATGCAACCCATTGCAGTTGAGTCTCACCCTCCACCAAGCCTGCAAAAGCCAACCGCCACACCCACACCCGCACCGCCCCAACCGAAAAGGGATAGGGGCAAGAACTACAACAAGTCTTGCCTTGCGCTGTTTGCAAGAAACAAGGCCATCCAACTCAGATTTTCCCTGAAATCCCAATGATCCGTGCGCATTTAGATGCCACAGATACAAACAAAAACATCCCTGTGGTTGAACTCCCAACCGCACCAATAGTAAAAAACAAGGAATTGATAACAAGCCATGCTTGCGCCCTCTATGGTTTGTATGGACATTACTCCCACCATTGTCAATAATTTCCCAAATTTTGAGTGGCTTTAGCCGACCTTCGACAACATTCCCTTGAATCTGAGATCACTACGATCGAAGAAGTCCATCCCCCACCACCTTCTTCAGACACCATGTCCATTTACATGATGTCCAGTTCAACTAACCTGCTTGTCTCCACCATCACCGATGGTCCATCAGACCTGTCTCTTCCGTTGTTTCCCCAGCCACAGCCACAACCTCGGTTACAAACTCAACCTCAGTTACCAGGGAAACAGTGGGGTTCATTCCTGATCAACATGATCCTTTTCCTTTTTCTTTTCCTTATCCTTTTCCTACCATCCGAGATCGTGAGTAAGTCTATCTAGGCAACCCGTGATCTACAGGATTTCACACTGGGAGATCCTGTGTGGTACCTTGAACCACCTACCATACCTATGAGGTCCCAAGATGTGTTGACTCATCTCTAGCCAATTGAGATGATGTTGCACCTACCTCTAGGTCCATCAAAGACTCCTCTTGTCTCCATGCCTGCCCCTCTTCCTCCAACAAAGACTGGGGCCAAGGCCACCAAAACCACAACCAGTACTATTTACATTATCTCTAGCACCATTTTCCCTTCCGTCTCATCGGCTGTGAAAGATCCACCTGATCTATCCCGGCACCACTTATGCGATGACGAAGATATATGTAAGACCACCTTCAGTTTTACCCCATTCTCTTTAAACCATAGTGTGGAATCGGTTCTTCCCATAAAAGACCAGCTTATGTCATCCCGCCTTGCCAATGACCTTCATCTCGGCAAGGGGACATACCTCTTCCCTGACTCTAATGGACAACTCTTAGAGAACCCCCGCAACGGGGCTGTACCTCAAGAGATTTTACCCTTAACATCACCAATGAGTCGCTTCATTTTCTTTTTCTTATTTTTCAAACGTTTGTCAGTAAAAATTAGGGGTAGCACCATCAGTTGCTAGTCCAAATTCACCCGGAATCAGTTCGAGACACCTCTCACATCTCCAGGCTCAACCCGCTATCTCTTTATGAGACCATTGTCGCATGTTTAATAAATCAATTTCGGGACCGTATCCCACAAGTCACCTCGATTTACGAGCCACGACATGACGATGCAAGTGTCTATGGACCTGTACTTGTCTCACACTTCCCGATCGCTACTCATGCGAGTTCTCGAGTGACCTCCCATTAAGGAATGTCATTTTTTAATTTTATTTTGTATTTTAACACCTAGTTGTCTTCTCTATTCACCGCAGCTTACGTGGATTTCTGGACCATTGTCCATAAAATGATTTATTTCTCTTGCATGTATTTGGCATAGAACTACCCCCGGACTTGCACTCACATCATATGTAGTCAATTCCGTCCACCGCAACACACACACACGCTCTCCTGACCTCTGTCCAAGAGCCACCTCGGTTTGCGTGCCTTTGCCGCACCGACTTGCGAGCCTCTACCGCGATCTATCCTACACATGTATTGGTATGTTTGAGAGCCTTCTGCTCCATCCATACTGCGCGGATGACCTTTGGACCTCTATCCACCATCTTGACATGGGGCACCACCTGTTCCACCACAATCGGTTAACCACATTGGAGTTTCGTTTAAGCTCTTTTCTGACTCCTTAAAACAATGAAAAGATAGCCGAGCGCAACTAATTCCTTTCCTACTCTCTAAAGTATACGAAAGGGCATCTACATCATCTCATTTACCTCCTTTTGCAAACCATGTAGACCATCAATTGAAAAGGACCATCTTGGCATATTCAAGCCAAGATCGTTACCCTCTGCATACTTTTATGCTTTCTCGGAAAAAGGGGCCGCACTTTACGAAAAATCTCACCACGGGTTGTCATTAAGCTCTTTTCCATCCTTCTCAACAAGAAAAGATTGCTGAGCAAACTTGGTTTCGTTCATGCTCGTAAAAGTATCTGAATGACCGTCCAGTCAGTATAGGTTTAACCTTTTTCGGCCTGATTGGACTATCAACAGTAAAGAACTCTCCCATCCCCTACAAGATTGGTGAGCTCTCCTATGTATACTTTTATCCTTTTTTCATGCATAGGAAACTACCAACGAAAAAGATCCCCCACTGGAGTCTTCTTCGTGCTTTCAGACTCTCTAAAATTGAAAGCACCATCGAGCATTTACCTTCTCGGGCTCACTAAAAATCCACGAGATCGTACCATAATGGTGTCCCTAAACACCACCCAACAGAAAACAGTTTAGCAGCATTCCCACATTGGGTTTCCTTTGTTCAGAGTACTTTTCAATGTGTCTTCCTTGGATCCCATCAATTTTAAAAGTGTCTACCTCCTCCAAGCATTTCCCATATGTAGTGACATTCTCGGTATTACAGCTATGATCCCATTCCCATGAGTCAGTTTCATTTGCTGCCTGGTCTACCCTGCCGTCATACTCTGAACAAAGGAAGTTTGAGTCTACTGAACTCCCCCTTCCCCTATTCAATTCTTTCCCTCCCACACCCCCTCCCCCTACCGCCATTCAGTGGGTTAGTCCGCAGATTGTCTCACACCTTTCGGTTATTTCCCTTGCGCTCCTGGTCAAGGAAACATCATTGCCTTGACTAGGGGCAGGTCTCCCTCTATTGATGACAACACATATATTCTAGAGGATAGACCTAGAGGTCCCTGTACCTTGGTTTCATTAACATCATTGATGAGTTCGGTGGACCACTTGAGAGGAGTCCTTAGTGCCTCTTGGGATGGTTGTTTCTCACGTGCTCGACTCCAACTACATCATCGCCCCATTGATATTCGTACAGGGTTTGGTCCACACAGTACTTGGTCGAAGACCCCGGATGTCACCTGACTCCAGCACATGGTTGAGTCTACTTCAGGGACCAACAACAGGTTATGTCCCGTGTGATTTTCAGGTTGCGTTGGAGACAGTGTTCAGAAGCCCCATCAATGCTTCGATATACCTTTATGATTGATGCAGCATACTTGTACCACGGAGAGTCTAACTCTCAATCAGAGAGTCCACATAGCTATGTACCGTTCCAGATCCAACAGACCATCAGTCATGAAGATATAGCATTCCATGAGAATGCCATGGGTCCAATGTACCAGATCAGCGTTGTATTCAGCCTCACATGGAGGCAACCATTATTGTAACATTAGTTGTATATGATCGGCTCTTGTATTTTAGAGCATAGATCAAATTATTCTTTTGACATTGTCACGAGCATGGGGATGCCTGCCTCGTCCATATACATGTCACACATTTATTGTATCTCACTCATTGATGGGAACCATATTAATACAAAAACCAAAAGCCACCATGCCCCAGCCTCAAAAGCACCACCTCTACACAGCAAATCCTATGATGTCTGTCAGTCATACGTTGAGCTCCTGCCCTCACACATCAGGGGGCAATCTGTTAACCCAAAAATCCCCCACTCAACTCTCCATGGCCTACACCACCCAAGGACACCATCTCACGACCCTCATATCACTCCATTTGACCCCCACACCCTCAAAATAGCCTAAGGATGAAGAAAAGGGATTAAAACCCCCAAAAAGGAGCCCAAAATACTCTCCTAGGAGCTAAAGCCCCCAAAAAGGGGCTAAAACCCTAAAAGGAACTAAAATTAGGGCAGAAGGGGGATAAAATCCCAAAAGAGGAGCTAAATCTCGGACCAAGGGCTTAAAACCCTAAAACCCCAAAAAAGCTATAAAAGGAGGGTGGGGGGTCACTCTCAAAACACTTCTCCCTTACATACTGTTATGCTGCATGTGGATGCCTTAAGACCCTTTGTCTCTCAAGCCACCCACACTCCCTCTCCTCCATCTCCATTGAGCCATAGCTCTCCCATCCAAGAGAGGTGCTTCCACAAGCTAGGGCATGGTGGCCCATTTCCACCCAAAGAGAAGGTATAGCTTGTCTTTCTTGCATTTACTTCTTAGTTTTCTTTGCTTTCTAACCCATGTTTTCATTTGCAAGTTTATGTTTAACATTGTTTTGTAGGTATTTCAGTTTTCTGTAGTTTAGTCATTATTTGTAGGTCTTTGGAAGTGGAACCCTAACCTTTTGCAGAGGGTTTCACCATTGTTTCTCTTCCATCTTTGCTTTGCTTTGTTTTCATTACTATCCTTTACATTCAGTTTTTATTTTCAGCATTTATCCACACAGGAACCTACCCTTCTGTCCTATAGACAGAAGGGAGCCATTCCTGCCCCTATAGCAAGGAGAAACCCTTGCTACAGGATACATAGAATATTAGTAGTAGAGGAAGCTATTTGTCACTCCATTACATAATGTTTTAATACATAGAGTACGAAAGGCAGAGGGAGAATGATGCTCTACTTCAAAAGGAGTGACTACAGAAGATCCTGAGGTTTGACATGGTATGATAGGATGGACAACTTACTGATGGCTCTAGAATTTACTGAGAGTAAAGTGGATTCCAACCTTTACTTCAAGGTTGAAGGAGGAAAACCAGTGATGCCCCTATTATATTTCGATGACCTGTTCCTAGCAGGAAAAGAGGAACTCATTAAAGATGCAAGAAGGATACTTGTTGTTGAGTTCGAGATGAAGGACTTGGGTATGATGCACTAATTTCTAGGCATGAAGGTATGGCACAGTTTGGATGGAATCTCCCTTGGACAAGGGAAGTATACAGTGGATATCCTGAAGAGGTTCAAGATAATGGACTGCAAGGCCACGACCACATCTATGGCATCAAAGCTGAAGCTATTGAGTGATGCTTCATTAGAGACTGTTGATGCCACGACGTATTGTTAGATGATTTGTTCATTGATGCACCTGACGAATTCAAGACCATACACATGCTTTGTTGTGAACGACCTGAGCGAGTTCCTGATGGATCCAAGACATGCTCACCTGGTTGTAAAGCATGCAGTAAGGTACCTAAAGGGTACAGTTGAGTATGGGATCAAGTATGATACGAATCAGAAGACTAACTTGCATGGTTATGTTTATTCGTATTGGTAGCGCCATTGAGAAGAAGAGAACCTTGGGTTGCTTATTTAGTTTGAGATCCAGTATGGGCTACTGGTTTGGTAGGATGCAGTCCTGCATGGCACTGAGTACAACCGAGGCAAAATATGTCGCCACTTGCTGGGATATTTGTGAGGTAGTATGTTTCTTTTGAAAGCCACTATTTGATTTGATTGATTTGACTTGCATTTTTGTATGATGCATAGAGGAGTAGTGAAGCTCCAATATGAAATCTAGATCAAGATCTCTCAAAAGAGGGAGGGATAGGTTCTAACATAGCCGGTGAGACCAGTTGTCTAGCATAAAATCTTGGCGAAGCTCATAGGTTTCTCAAACATAATCAGTCATGTAGGTTGTCCTCAAATGTAATCAATCATGGCGAAGCTCGTGGGTTATCCTTGGACGTAATCAGTCCTGATGTGATTCTATGATAGAAATAGCCAAAGTGAATTTGAATAATTCAAAGAGAAGCTTGGTGTGCTTCAGTTCAAGGTTCCTTCCAAGGGGAAGTGATGAGTCCAGACATAATCCTTTCCAACATGGTGGCAGGTTGGGCCTCCCATGGTCATTGATGTAAGCATTGAGATCCTTTCCACCATGGTGGTAGGATGGGCCTCCCATGGTCATAATGTAAGTGTTGAGCCTTTCTGACATGGTGGCAGGCTGGGCCTCCCATGGTCGTTGATGTAAGTGTTGAGGGCCTTTCCGACATGGTGGAAAGTTGGGCCTCCCATGGTTGTTGATGTAAATGTTTTGTTATGTGTATCTGGGTTTTGCTCCATGTGACAATGAGATGATCTGAAGATTATGAAGTAATATTAGGGTACATAGGTGTTGCAAGGCATGTAATCAGTCCTGGGATGCTCCTTTAGGTTTTGTAGTGGCATATAATCATTCTTAGGAGATCCTGCAGGTTTTGCAAAAGAAATATAATAAGTACTGAGATGTACCTACTTGATGGCTTGTTCGCAGAGATGATGAAGAATTGGAAAAGGGCTAGGCCTACATACAACATGAAAAAGGACCGACATTGTAGATGAAGACCTGGCAGAGGACTAGGCCTACAACCTGCATGAAAATGGGCTAGAACTGTAGATGAATACCTAGAAGACGACTAGGCCTACATCCAACATGAAAAATGGTTAGCACTGTAGATGAAGACCTGGCAGAGGACTAGGCCTACATCCAACATGAAAAAGGGTTGGCACTGTAGATGAAGACCTGGTAGAGGACTAAGCCTACATCCAACATGAAAAAGGGTTGGCACTGTAGATGAAGACCTGGAAAAGGACTAGGCCTACATCTAGTATGAAAAAGGGTTGGCACTATAGATAAAGACCTGGCAGAGGAGTAGGAATACATCCATCATGAAAAAGGGTTGGCACTATAGATGAAGACCTGCCAGAGGACTAGGCCTACATCCAGCATGAAAAATGGTTGGCACTATAGAAACTTTTGATGACAAATAGTATGGGATGATCGTCAAATTATAAGAAGATGATGGCAACAACTATGATGAAGACTCTATGACTCCATGATGATGATGATGCTATGAAGACCTGACCATATGTGTTGATGACTGTGTAGAGAGAGAATACCTTCCTATTTAAGAGGGAGTGTTGATGTATTTGTAACTTTAGAAGATATTATGATGTATATTATCATTGTATGTTGTTGTACTCCCATTGGGGATGTGTGCTACCCCTTTATGGGATGTCTAAATTGTGTCTAGACCTTGAGGTACAACCTCCATTGTAAGTCGGGGAAATAGTCCCCAGTGTAACATCATGTAATATGTAATTTTGGTCTCTCTATGAGAATTGGGCCCCATGCTAGATGACATGTAGGCTCATGTCTTATATTTGGTCAGTGACTTGAAAGAGTATAAATAGGGAGGCGCTCTCCCTCATTTATACACACCTTACACACTCTCTAAGGCACATGAGAGAGAGAGACAATCAGAGGGGGAGAGAAAGATAACTGCTGAACATTTCTTATTATTGCTTTTGATCATCTTACTATTCTAAAGAAGTTTGCGGATTTTTCTCCTTTATGGTTTCCCTGATGAAAATATTTGTGTCTTGTGTATCTTTTATATCTTATGCATTTTGTTGTACTTATTATTTTTTCAGATAAAGATCCTAGATAATCTAATCAGATCTTAATAAAATATAACATATGTTTGGTGAGAGCTAATAGAGATTGGAAGAGGCATCTAAGTTTGTTAGATGACTAAGGTGCATGTTAAATTATTTATCTTTAGAAACAAATGGTTTAGATGGAAAACATTATAAGAGTATATGGTCTTATTGGAAGGTCATGCTTGAGCAATACAAATTTTTGCTTAATAGTGTGCAATCATAGATAACAAGCAGGAGTTCACTCTATTCATGGTAAGTTGTAAGTAGAAATATGAAGTTATCGAAAAACCAAGATATAATCTTTAGGCTTCTTAATCTCCAAAATTATTGATTTTATTCATTTTTTATCAAATTCTACAAAGTCCTCTACCCACATCCATTTTTTTTATAGGCTCATTTCATCCTATCCTTTTACAATTGAAATAAGGTCACAACAATGGTTCAATACCCCTATTTTGCAAGTGAAGAATCGTTTCTCAAGAACATCAACACTGTTACAGCTGATTTTACCACACATGGTGAATCACACTTTTATGGCCTTCTCGGTCCCTCTGCAGACTCCTTAGACCCCATGGACCATTTTTGTACCTTTGATGTTTCCAATATCATCCCTAAAAACATGCAATAATTTCCATATGTGACTTTTAATCCCTTTCTCGCATATATACGCGAATTTGACCCTTAAAACCGCGTACATCGGGATGTGTGCAAAAGGCCAAATGATTTTGGAGTTTTCCTTGATGTGGATCCGAGTCACTTGTCTCTTGGCCTTCCATATGCCTTGAGATCGCTCGGATTCAACCTTCCATTACCCCATTGAAGAGCTATATAAGGAACCCTTTGGATACATTGAAGGAAGAGGAATTGAAGAGCAAGAAAACTATAGTCCATTGTTGTTGAAGCTTATACTTCAGTCTGCATCCCTTTGTCCCTTGGAGCACTTTGTGTTCTTCCCAAGCTTGCCTTTTTCTTGTGAGATTTCTATTGAGAGATGGAGGATTGAAGTGGTGGAGGCCCAAGTGGGGGACTTAGTTTCTCCGATTCGCAGACGTGCAGATAGAGGTTGTCACTATTGTAATCTTTGTTTTATATCAATAGAAATATCTTTTTCTATCCAATAATGTGTATTTAAATGAGTATTTGATCCATGGATGCTTTTAAATGATTATATGTTATTGATTATATATGCTAGAGTAGGTATAACACAATTATATATAGCATGATTGTCTTGTTTGCTGAGTGTTGAGATAGCAATTTATCAATACAAGCTGGAGTGGAAAAGCTCAACGGGAATCTACATCAACGTCCAGAATAAGGTATGAATTGAGATCCTTTAGTGTTAGATATTTGGTTTCTCTTGCATATAGGAAAGGATTGATTTCTGGAGTCAAGCTATTTGTTGTGGTACCCCAAGCCATAGGAATTTCTTTTCGTAACTGAATTGGCGACTCCACTGGGGAGTTCCTAGTCATTTTGCCTTTGGGGGTTTTTATCGGCATTCAATGTTCTTGAATTGTTCTGATTTCTCTATTTCTAAGTTGGGTATGGGGGCATGTTTTCCTGGTAGTGTCTGATAGGAGTGAATTTTGTCTTAGCTTATCTTTTTGCCTTCATTTTTATCTCTTTTTTTCCCTGTACACGAGTTTTTGCCTCACAATCGCCTGTACACGTAGTTTTGACTAAGATATCCGCGTACATATGCAGGTTTTCTGCACACAGTCATGTATGCCATGAGTTTTTCCTTTTAGAGGAATATTGAGTGTTGTTGGGTGAGTTTTGAATATTGTTGAGTCTCCTTAGATGCTTCTAGAGTCTATATACACCTCTATTTCTGACTAGAGACGCTTTTTAGGGTAAATTTTTTTTTTTAAGAATGTTCTTGTCATTGCATTTTCGATTTTTTGTTTTGGGATTAGTGCATTAGGTCTCTTTTACCTTAGTTCTTTGCATGGCTGTTGTTTGATAGTGATTGTAGAGTCTGGGGCTATTAGAGTCATTCTTTTGCTTTATTATCTCATTTTTATTCAAAAAATCCAAAAATATTTCCTTCTTTTACATCATTATGCATCATTGCACTTTGCATTTTGCATGGTACTTGCACTAGGTTTGCTTAGAGAAGTATTAGTGAGGCTTTCATATAGGAATGATTGCATTTTTCATTCGAAGAAAATTTTGCATTTCACGTAGTAGCATGCCCTATTTTTCATTCGACACAATGAATTTGCATTGATTGTTAGGTGTGCATTTTACTTCATGTTGCGTCATAACACCATTGGTTGCACGATCATCTACCTTTTTGAGTAATAAGACAAATAAAATCAATGCTTAATTAAAATGGATTACACTATTTTCTTTGATAGGGTAGACCAACAAGGTTAAGTTTTAGGGTCTTGGAATAGTTCATTGTCAGTAAATTCTCCAAGACCACTAAACAACAGCATGTATGTGTCTGTCCAGGTGAGAGTGTGAAATTCCTTGGTATAATTAGTGTTTCTCAGGATCCTCCTCTTACAAGGGAGTTAAGCATGAGGCAGTGTGAGTGGTTATTGATTGGGATGACCCCTAGTCATAATTGAGTAGCACCAGAGATATTTCCAGGATTGTATCGTATCTGGGGGATCTTTCGAGAGTTTCAGGCTTTGCTACCCTGCCCATATGATCAATCCCGCCTGCGACTGTCCGCCTGAGCATTTATTATATTGAGGTGACCTTAGTTGCCTTACCTAGGTTATCGAGGGGGTACTTCACAGGGGTTATTCTGCAGGTGTCTCGGCCAGGTTGGGGTCGGACAGCACAGTCGCTATATGCATTGAAGCTGAGGGCCACAATAATTGGTTACGAACCTATGCTTTTTATGTATGGGAGTCTCAAGCCTCTCCTAGGTGAGACATATCTGCTTCATTCGGGATCTCACATATCCTACCCTTGTTTTCTTGTGATTGGCTTTAGATTATATAGGTGTATGCTCTGTGCACGCTAGCTTGCTTAGGGTTTGCGTAATTAGAAGAGTCTTTTTCATTTTTTGAGTCATTGTGGATTTGGGTATGGCACTTCGTCGTTCTCGTCGTTTAGCAAGACTTCCTCCTTCTACATTTCCTCCTCCTTTGGGAGAGAGAAACAGATAGTCCAGGCGGACTACTTCTCACATTGATTCACACATGATGGGAGATCATGAAGATGAAATTCCTGAGTTGTCTTCTCCACCTCATGAGGTTGGGGAAGAAGATCCTATGCCTATATATGATCATTCACCTGATATACCTACCCACTCTAGGTAAGATCATTCAGATGATATACCTACACAATCTAGGTATGATCCCTCATTCACAGGTCATCGGTATTGGATGCCGGACAACAAGACTCATCATGAGCCTACGAGCACTAATTATGTTAGTTATGGCATGTCTGGTATCCCTGCACATGATCCGGCACACCATGTCGAGTAAGAGTTTGAACTTAACACTACGTCGGGGGGCACTCCCATTTTTTTCCATGTGGAGAGATTTGGGAGCACGAGTCACATTGCACCCTCCATCCCGGCGGTGGAGGCTACATCAAATGTTCATCCTAGACCTGGTGTTAGTAGTCCTATTAGGATACCAGAACCAAGACGAGTGACTATAGGGAATACCACTTACATCACTTCACATGTCCCTTCGTCCTCTAGTCCTAGTTCTTCAAATGTTATTCCTCTCCCTCATTCACATGGTCCTTCGGGTCAGAATGTTACTACTAGTCATGTTCGTACTGCTGCTACTCGTGTAGTTGTGTCTCAGATTCAAGTACTTCTTGTTATCTCGGGAGGTCATATTCCTACTTCTGGAATTTCCTATGGTCTATCGCAGGGAGTTCCCCATATTCCTACTTATGGAGTTTCTCATGGGACATCCCATGGGACATCTTATGGAGCTTCCCATGGACAATATTACGGACCACAGTATGCACAGAGCTATTCACCTTATGGGTACGGGTATCAACAACCCGCTTACTCTCGGAATTATGCCTTTGTAGCATGAAATAGTCAAGGTAAACCACATTATGGTGCTTCCATGCCACCCTACACAGGTCAAACATGAGGAGGATACTATGGCCATGGCCATAGTGGTTACGGTAATCAATCTTATTTGAACCAAAACTATCAGGTAGCGTGGCATCGACCTACTCAACCTAGGCTCCCTTTCCTCGCAACGTTAAATTTACCTAACTTGTCGAGACTAACAAACGATCCGGTATCTCATGACCCGGCTTGGCCAGCTGTCCTACCAAGCTTCCCTTGGGCATTCCTAAATTCGAGGGCAAACCAGGAGAAGATCCTAGTGAACATGTTACTACATTTCACATTTGGTGCTCTTCTAATTCCTTACACAATGATTAAATCTATTTAAGGCTGTTTCAACGCACCCTCACCGGGCCTGCAGCGAAATGGTACATAGAGTTACCTAGGGGGGCATTCATTTTGTTCGATGACCTAGCTATGAATTTTCTTAATCACTTCCAACTACTAGTGCGTTACGACGTTGGTATATAACTCTTATTGACATTTTGGCAAGACAAAGCCACGCATATCTTGGACCATATCCAAGAGCGGCGTAGACATAAGAGATTGATTAAAGATTTCATACCACCGGAGTTTCTCCTCGAGTGGTTCCTTAAATCGTTACTGCCTTATATAGTGAAGGATGTTTCTACGTCCGGAGTTCAAAATGAGGAATAAGCCATTTTTAGGGAAAAGGAATTAGATTTGATTTATGCTCAATCCGGATTGTTATATGAGATCATTCCTAACGCTCTATGTTCTAGTTTTGACCCTAAGGTCAAACCTAGACCACATGCCGATGGCATTGTTGGTTGTATAAGTACAAAACCTGTGGATTCGATTGCGAAATAGGTGAGTCAATTGTCTATCAACCAATCTACCTTGAGACAAGCCACAGCTTCTTCTCAACCCACCCAAACGATGAATGTGCTTTCGGTACTATCGTCGGACCAGAAGGGTAACCAGAAACCCAGAACGAATAAGAAAAAGGGTAAGAACAATCGTAAGGGTGGGAATAGTAATGAAACTACCAATTCTAATGACAAGAATGTCCGCAATGCTGGGGGGAACAAGCAATATAAACGTAAGGTTAGGTTTCCTTGCAAGTTGTGTAAGGATGACCACCTCACTCACTTGTGCCCTCATATGGAAGACGCCTCGAGATTCATAGCACAGGGCCCAACTGTGCTGACCAACCCTTTTCTGCATAATCAAAACATGAACTCAAGGACCCATGATCAATCCGGTGGAGATCAAGATCTGTCGGATGCCAGTAATGGTCATGGTTACATCAACATGGTACATGCTACTAAGGTTGTGACTCATGTGAAGAACCGTGGTTCGTCACAACTAGACCTTGGAAAGAACCAGTTCCACCCGGGAGTCCTTTGCGTATTGAAAACCCTGTTGATAAACCTGAAGTCCCAGCTCGCATTCCTGAGGTATTCCTAAAGTGTTTGGGACACAATCCTAATGCCCGAGCCGTTGAGAACTATTCAGCTGTTGAGGATTTGGGCCACACTCCTTGTGCGATGTCTGCACTTGAAGTACTTCAGAGTTGTCCTTCGCAAAGGAAGGCTTTGCTTTCTGTTCTTGGTGTTAAGGATGATAACTCTTCCTCTATCATCAAATTTGAAACCGTGGGACTATAGCCTCATTTTCCTTACTATGTGTCTCTATTGAATCATGTAGAATGTCTTCACAAGACCGTCAAGCCACTGTGATTGATGAAGGCACTGCTGCTTCCGTGATGTCTTTGTCGTGTTGGAAGGGTTTGGGTTCCCCCGAGCTGTCTAAATCCACTACCATGTTGACTGATTTTGATGGTATATCATTTCGGCCACACGGAATTCTTCCTTCTCTTAAGTTCCGTTTGGGAGGGAAGACCGTCACGATCGAGGTCGAGGTGGTTGCTGCACCCCTCAACTACAATCTGTTACTAGGTAGGAATTCGATGTATAGTATGCAAGCCGTAGCTTCTTCTCTATTTCAAGTTGTATGTTTTCCATTTAATGGGAATATTATTATGATTGATCAGACATCATTAAAAAATCTGAGTGTTACTGCATCATCGGGAGCTTCTATCCTGATTATCGATCATTCTCAGCCAGCAACTGGGAGTGTGGGTGTTGGCATGTATCCATCCCTTATGGGAAGCTTTAGTTGTCCTACACCCGTTCTTATGATCGGGTCTAGTTTCGGTGGGGCTTCATCTTCATTGAGATCTGTGTCTTTTCGCACTACCCATATGGAAGATCCTTAGATCCTTCCTACACCGAGTCCTTCGAGTAATCCTATTGAAATGGACATGTCGTTTCCTGTAGCAATGATAGCATATCAAGAAAATATTGAATGTATTGTAGAGCCTAGTCCTTCCTCTTCGCGGACGGAGGAGGAGGACCCATATGTGCTGCCTACCTGGGCAGTTAAGTCTTCTCACGCACATGATTTCCTTGATAGTGTTTTTCCATCAGATGAAGTTATTATTGAGGCCATGTCTAGAGTTGAGCCACCTTGGGAAGAGTTACGTCATAGATCTCTTTTTCTTCTTGAGTTCAGCTGTTTGGAGTGTGAAGACTTTAGGGAGATTCTTAGTGAGAGAATTGGTAGTCTCGTGGTTCCATTGAGCTCTCCTGGTCCCATGGCTGAAGGAAACATGGTGAATATATCTCCTACCATCCCTATCAATATCTCTCGCGATCCTGGCAAGATTGAGAATGTTCCCATGCTGAGATTCAAGAGTGTAACGAGCTGTTCAAAGATTTCTGTGATTTCTTTTCTTGGTCATACGAGGAAATGCCAGGTATCGACCCTTGCATTGTTGAACATGAAATTAAAACTTATCACAATGCTAAGCCTGTTCGACAACGCTTGTGTGCGGTGAATCCTAGAAAAGCACCCGCGATTAAGGCTGAGATAGAAAAGCTGTTAAATGTTGGTTTTATCTATCCCATTCCCTTGACAGAGTGGGTTTCAAACCCCATTCTGGTTGATAAGAAGCAGGGAGCAATCCATATATGCATTGATTTCCGTGACTTGAATCATGCCTATCCCAAGGATAATTTTCCCACACTATTTATTGATCAAATTTTGGATGAGTGTGCAGGAAGCGAGGTATTTTCCTTTATAGACGGTTTTTTCGGATACAATCAGATACAGATCAAACCTGAGGACCAACATAAAACTGCATTTATTTGTCCTTGGGGTACCTTTGTATATCGAAAGATGCCTTTCGGCCTTAAAAACGTCGGAGCCACATTTCAACGGGATATGACCTTGATTTTCGATGATCTCAAATCAATTATTGAAGTCTTTTTGGATGACCTTGCTGCTCATTCTCGTCAGAGGATGCGTCATTCCTACCATTTGAGATTAGTGTTCGAAAGATGCCACCATTATTTGGTTAGGTTAAATCCTCATAAATGCATCTTTTGCATGAAGTCTGGTCACTTATTAGGGTTCATTGTCTCCAGGGAGGGTATAAGAGTTGATCCCTTAAAGGTTGAGGCAATACTTCAATTGTATCCCCCGAAAAACATTAGACATCTTCAATGTTTGCAAGGCATGGCAAATTTCTTGCGAAGATTCATGGTTAACTTTGCCAATTTGATAGAGGCTTTATGCATCTTTTGAAGAAGGACACTACCGTTTCCTGGGATGAGTGAGCCTAGGAGTCCTTCGATGCACTCAAATGAGCCTTAGCATTGGCCCCCTTGATTAGTCGACCCGACTATAGCCGTGACTTTTTGCTTTATGTGGTCGCGTCCATGGAGACAATTGGTATGGTTTTGGTTCAAGAGGATGAGGAGCTCCATGAGCATGTTGTATATTATTTGAGCCGAAACCTTATAGATGCAGAGATCCATTATTCCCATGTGGATAAACTTGCCTTAGCTACTCTTAATGTTGTTCAAAGATTGAGACACTATATTCTCCTTCGCCAGACCTTGGTGGTAGCCCATGTCAATCAATTTCAGTTCGTCCTCACTCGAAGGATGATCGGGGGAAAGTATAATAAGTGGATTTTCATCTTGCAAGAATTTGATCTCGAGTTTGTTTCGGCAAAATCAAAAAAATCGTTGATTTTTGCAGAGCTTATATCTGATTTCCCAAGCGAGGAGGAGGAGGAAGTTTGTGAAGATATGTTTGTCGATGAGCACATTTTCCTAATCTCAACTTTGGATCCATGGTATGGGGATACCATCATATATTTACAAACATTGAAGGTCCCTACTCACCTTTCATGGGATGAACGATGACAGTTACATCACGTATCCAAGAACTACCTTATAGTGGATAACACATCATACCACCGTGGGGTAGATTCCATTTTATGTAGTTGTTTAACTCATGAGGAGGTTGAGCTTGTGCTGAATGATTGCCACAGAGGGGTGTGTGGTGGTCATTTATCTGGAATTTCTACAGCCCAAAAAATCTTAAGAGCGAATTATTTTTGGTCGTCGATCTTTAAAGATTGTGTTAATGCAGTCAAGAAGTGCCACCCTTGCCAGGTGTTTGCACGTAGTCTGCACTCACATCCTACCCCATTGCATCCGATTATCACCGTCGGTCCCTTCACTAAGTGGGGGCTTGATTTCATGGATTGCAACCTAGCTTCAGCTAGGACGAATCATCATATTATAGTGGTTGTTGAGTATTTCACGAAATGGGCTGAGGCTATGCCCACGGTTAAATCCGATGGTGAGACAATCGCACATTTCGTATTCAACTAGATCATTACTCGGATCGGTATTCCAAAGGATCTTGTCACTGACCGTGGTAGGCACTTTTAGAATCGAATGATGGAAGAGTTGGCCTTGAAGTTAGGGTATAAGTAGGAGCATTCCTCTTCTTATTACCCTCAAGTGAATGGACAGGTTGAAGCAGTGAAAAAATCACTTAAGTCCATTCTCTGACGAACCATCACACAAAGCAAAACCAACTGGCATATCATGTTATATCCTGCTTTGTGGGCTTATAGAACCACAGTTAATATTTCCACTGGTTTTTCTCCATATCAGCTTGTGCATAGAGTGGATTTTGTCTTACCGGTTGAATGTGAAATCCCTTCATTGAAGCTAGCCATAGAGCTCTTACCAGACACTTCATCATTGGAGGAACGTTTGGTCCACTTAGAGCAGCTTAATGAGCAGCGCTAAGATGCCTTAGTGGCTCTAGAAGTAAATAAGTGTCAGGTTAAGGTCCAATATGATAAATCTATCCGCCCGAGGAATTTTAGTGAAGGAGATTTGGTCCTTTTGTGGGATCAAGCTAAAGAACCCTTTGGGGCAGGAAAGTTTAACCCCATGTGGCATGGTCCTTACGTTGTCAAACATGTGTTAGAGAAGGGCACCTATGAACTAGTAGATTACGAGGGGACAACCTTGGTGGAGCCTAGAAATGGGCTCTATCTTAAAAAGTACTATGCATGATTCTCAGCCAGGGCTGATTATTGTATATTATTGCACAGTATTTTGCATAGTTAATTTTCTCTTATGGTGATCGGGTTGTTGATTAGATTTCGTTTCTTATGGAAGATGTCAATGGAGTCTTCCATCTATATAGGATTCGTTGATGGTGCTAGCCATCACACTCAACACTCAGCTTCTGTTGCTTGGGTGATTTATACTCCTACGGGTCAGGTATTGTCTTCAGGAGGCATATGTTTACGGCCCTCTTCAAACAATGTTGCTGAATATAGTGTCGTTATCGAGCTTCTACGAGATGCCATTTCGCATGGTGTTCTCTCTCTTGAGGTACGTCTTGATTCACAGTTAATAGTGTCACAGCTGAATGGCTTATATCATGTTAGCGATCCAACATTATTACGAAGATTCTTTCTTGTGAGATTGTTAGAACGGAAATTTGACAACATAACATACATACATGTTCCAAGAATTTATAATCAAGTTGCTGACTCATATGCTAACTATGTGTTAGATTGGCATTTGTTTCACAGACCATAAGATCATCACAAACATACATTTTTACACATGTAAATAAATCAAATCGATCATCATAAAAGTTTTCATTAAACATCCAAAAGGTGATAATACATAAGTGAAGTAGTACAAAATTGGGGCTTTTGAGCCACCAAAATATAGTACACGGTAATACAAAAATGTGTCACTCCCAGGTATCTAAGCTTGGGGAGGAGGAGGGGGGTTTTGAACATGGAAAGTCACCACGACTCTAGCTAGTCGTCGAAACAACCGCACCCATGCTCGTGGTACACCCACCACCTGACGCTGCATGGCCTCAGGCAAGTCCTTGACTTGCGCCATGGGTACCCTATGTGTCAGCTGCACAAAGTTTATGTGGATGTCTTGGAGCGTCTGCTCCGCATCCACACCCATGATGTCATCTCCTCGTCCCCTCCGTCTATGACAAGGGAAACCGTCAGGCCGCCGTGGTCCTACATCTACATACATATGACAGGATGTCACTATGTGTTGTCATGCAAAAACATGTCTTTTGGTTTTATATATCAAAAAATTTAATAATTCAAAAAACTTAGAAAGAGGGTTGGGATTCATTACCAATGTCACCGTATGCTGATCCTAGTGGTAGAGGCATGTCGGGATCTCCCCGAAAATCTATCCCCGCATAGGGGTAATCATCGATGGCAACTATCTGTCGTCACCACCATGGAAAGAAATCAGTTGGATAGGGGTTGGACACCCTACCTCCACCCAGTCTGTGCATCGCATCTGCCTAATGTCATTGGGTCGTATCTTGAACATCGTGAAGAGGAACGCCAACTCTAGGGCTGAGTCCCAGAACACGCTCGAAGAAGAACATGCTCAGTATACTACTAAAACTAAATTTTCGTACCCTGTCCATCTTGCAGTCGCTGAGCTGTTGCTTCATGTTACTCAACAACGTAGTACTCCAATTGTAAAATATGGGTCACATGCACTCCACTGCATAGAACATCAAGGGCAGTGAGGCCTGGTGGAGTGAGGCTAGCCCTGCTATCCTGCCGAGTGTCAGTAGTATGGATTTCAGGCCCAGTACCTATATGGAGTTTGTTGGGATCTGAATCCCAACCTTCTTCGTGTTCGAATAATAGTATACAACAATATACTCATCAATGGTGAGGCCACCTTCCGGCCCACGAGGACGTAGGTTCACCACTTCCCCCCGTCGGGACAATCCTGTAATGAAGTATATGTCCTCCACCTCTATAGTGAGGGACATATCGTCGATCTAGAAAGAATCTAAGTCAGGATCCCAGTAGTCTACTAGAATCTGCAGCAGTCCTCGTTTGGCCCTTAAGCCCCCAAGACACCAAAACTTGTAGAGCCTGCATGCACGAAGAGCTTGTTGAGCCATTAGATCGCACCGTACAGCCTCTTCTACATCCCCGTGTTCTCTCTCCCTCCATTCTAGAACCATCCTGCACATTTACATTGAATTTTGGTAATTATTTGTCTTAAAAAACATTGAACGTGGCCGCATACGTGACTGTTTGTAAAACAGCCGCGTATGTACGCGACTTTGAGCCTTTTTTTCGCGTATAGCCAACCCTATACGCAGAAAAATCCTCGATTTCCGTGTGGGCCGAAGCGCATATCTTAGAATGGCCTAGAAAATGATTTTGACCATGGAATTTGAAAAAAATTACATGCAAATCGAAGAGCAAGGCATGGGAAGTTACCTGGAAAAAACGGTGTCGGATTCCGCTAGACAAAACTCTCGGAATTTGTGTTTGAAGTTCTGAGCTCAAATGGGTAAAAATTTCAAATGATATATAATGTTTTGAATTTTTTATTATTTATAGAAATTTTTCAAATTTTTGAAATTTTTTACCCTCTTTCTATAGTTTTGAACCGTTTCTGACCCTTTTGGACCGTTTTTTACTAATATAA
>LPNX010960411.1:320417-339304 GCA_001517045.1 Pseudotsuga menziesii | reverse complement strand
TTATCAATTATTTATGATAACAAAATCACATCAAATAATAAACATTTGGATAAGATTTTAAAAGTAGGTTATGATAAATCTTCAACACTTATCCCTTGATTTTCAATGTAAATCCTACTCATAAAAATTTCAAAGAAGTGATTTTGTTAACTAATTCCTAGTTCGCAAAGGTTTCTTTTAAAAACTTTGAATTTCATGTTTCAGTAGCTTCTAGAATATCATCATTTCAGTAGCTATCAATTCTTTACTTTTACTATATGAAATTCAAACATTTCATCAAAACAAAACACAATTTTGTTTGATGAAATAATGGTTTTTAAAGGCTGTTGGGTAGTGGCACAACAGATCCTCATTGTGCTTGCCAAAGGTTTTGTCCAATCTTGTCCATAGATCCTTTGGGTGTTTAGCAGAATAAAAAACAAAGTACAAGTCATCATCAAGGGCCAGAGCTATTGATCCAAAAGCTCTGTCAATGTCATTTAGCCAGTCATTCTCATTCTCATAAGTCTCTCTTCCAATTCCAATAGACACCTCATAGAGACCTCGTCTCTTGAGATATGCAATCATCTTCAACTTCCATTCTAAATAGCTTGTGAATGGGGTGAGAGGAGGGATTGATGAGTCCATTCGAAGTTGTACCTGTTAAGACCTACAAATCAAAACAAAAGGGCACCGTAAGGTCGGACAGACTGCACATTTAGGCTTTCATCACACCCAGCATAGTCAATCAAGCAAGCTTGATCAACAAGTTCTTTACTTGGGGTATTAAGTGGTAAGCCTTGGCTTCTGGTGCAGTGCTGGATTCTTGAGCTATTGCTCAAATTTCATGGAGAAATCTGTCAAAAATCTTGTTCTTGAGAGATTGATCTTCGTCCCGCCGCATGCTCTGATACTATATTAATTCTTGCACATGATCTAGGAACTAAGAATCAAAATCATCAAAGAATTATTAACAAATACTCATGAATTGGAAATAACTGGAATACCAAATAGGTTTCCTCTCTGTATATTATATAAAAAATAAAGGATTACAATTTCCATGCATAGCAATAGCTTAACTCCATGAAGAATTCGAATACCTAAGGGACAATTCGAATTCAGTGAGTGAGTCTAGCTTAACTGACTCTTTGCCATGCAATCTCACTCAGTTAACCACTTGACCAAAACCCTAATTGACTCACCAAACCCTAACTGAATTTGGAGTGCAATAAATGACTGAATCTCAACTGAAGGAGATCAAACACATGTCATATCAATCCAATCATCAAGTGCTAGTACTGCATGACTCCAATAAACCCTGATGAGGTTAACTGAAGCTGAACTGACCATCAGAAGTTGGTGAAGGTGCCTTGTTGACTCCAGTTCATTAAATAATAATAAATAATCATTAAATAATGATTAAATAATATATTTAATGCATGGATGCGCCTTAACTGACCGTAACTGATTGGTTGAACTAAAAGTAACCACCAGTTAGCAATTAGGTGCATTAATGTCACACAAATCACCCCTAGAGTGCTCCAGTTAGCCTCCTTGACTGTAGGAAAGGCTAAGTTAGCCTCCTTGACTATAGGTAGGCATGGGAGTGACTGGGATGATGGTAATTAATGCTCCACTGATGTCAATTAAACTTAGGATAGTGGTTTAACTAGGCCAATTTGACCGAAGGAGTGAGTATGAAGGTAAATGTCTCCAACAGATCCAGGAGCACCCTGGGTGCATTGTGTCTCGAGAGACATGTGCGTCTTCAACCATGCGAGAACTCATCATTTCCTCTTTCTAAGGACCAAAATCTATATGACACCAAGCTTCTCTCTGAAGTATTTGAACTTCACTCTAGATAACAGCTTGGTCAACACATTGACTATCTTCTCGTCCATTGCCACATACGGGAGCTTCACTACTCCTCTTTGCACCATATCCTGGATATAGTGATACATGATCTCAATATGCTTCGACTTGTCATAGAACACTGGGTTCTCCAACAACTTCACGCAACTCTGGTTGTCGCTAAAGATATAATTCGCCTCTAACTCGAGATCAAGCAAATATTACATTATCTTTCGAAGCCATACTGCCTCACAACTAGATGAATAGGCTGCGACATACTCTTCTTTGGCTGTACTCAGCACCACGCATGACTGCTTCCTACTAAACTAGGATATCATACCAGATCCCAAACTGAAGCAACATCTTGAATTGCTCTTCCTATCAGTGGTGTTTCCTTCCCAATTCGAATCAACATAACCGTGTAGTTTAATCTTCTTATTCGCTTCATACTTGAGTCCATACTCAATTGTACCCTTCAAGTACCTCAATACATGCTTTGCAGCAATCAAGTGAACATGTCTTTGATCCATCTGGAACTAGATTAGGGTGTTCACAAAAAAGAATATGTTTAGCCTCGTGTTCATCGAGTACATCAATGAATAATCATCTGTCGATACATTTTGGCATTAACTGTCTCTAATGAAGCATCACATAGTAGCTTCAAGTTCGATTCCATAGGTGTGGCCATCGCCTAGAATTCCAACATTCCAAATATCTTCAGAATCTCCATGACATACTTTCCTTGACCAAGGAAGATCCCAACCACACTTTTCCACACCTCCATGCCTAAGAAGTAATGCATCATCCCTAGGTCTTTCATCTCGAACTCAACGGAAAGCCTCCTCTTTGCATCTACAATGAGATCATCCTCACCTATCAGAAATAGGTCATCGACATATAGCAGGAGTATCATTGGTCTTCTTCCTTCAACCTTAAAGTAAAGGTTGGAATCTACTTTACTCTTAGTAAAGCCTAAGCTCATCAAGAAGTTGTCCATCCTGTCGTACCATGTCTTGGGTGTCTGCTTCAATCCTTACAAGGATTTCTTTAACTTGCACACATGAGTCTGTCTATCATGTGTCTCAAATCCCAGTGGTTGCTCCACGTACACTTCCTCTTCAACTACACCATTCAAGAATGTTGTCTTGAGGTCCATTTGGTGTACCTTCCATTTCATTTTTGCATCCACTGAAAGTATATATCTTATGGAATTCTACCGTGATATGGGTGCAAAAATTTCCTCGTATTCAATGCCTTCTTTCTAGGAGAATCCAAGTGCCACAAACCTTGCCTTATATTTTTCAATGCTACCATATGCAGCATGATTGATATTGTAAATCCACTTCAAAGTTACAACAAACTTCCCTTCTAGTATCGGAACTATCTCCTAGTCATCATTCTTCATAATCAATCAGTACTCCTCGATCATGGCATCCTTCCATTCTTTCTATTAATTTGTCACAGTGGTCGAGGGACAGAAAACATAGTCTCACAAAGAATTCAGACAATTAAGCATAAAATTGGCAAAATGGTGCTACAATGGAAGTAGCAGCTCTGTATAATCAATGAATAATGAATAATGCAATGCAATGATCATGCAAGGTGCATGAATTCCAAGACAATTCGAATTCCCAAGTAATTCATTCGAATTGAATGAATGGGTGTAGCTTAACTGACTATAAGCCATGGTAAACACACTAGCTACCCAACTGATCAAGTCCTGATTGACTCAACTGAGTCCTAACTGAAGTCGAAGTGCAATGGATGACTAAGTCTAACTGAAAGTAGCTAAGACACATGTCACTGCATTCCAACTAACAAATGCTAGCGCATCATTAACTCCAATGAACCTCGATGAGGTTAACTGAAGTCGAATTGGCCTTTAGAGGTGGCTGGAGGCGCCCCTGTTGACTCCAGTTCATAAATATTAATAAAAATAATCAATATAATGAATGGAGGCACCTTCACCACTTAACTTAAATGATTGTAACAATCAGTTAGCAATTAGGTGCATTTATGACACTCAGATCACCCCTAGAGTGCTCCAGTTAGCCTCCCCGAATGAAGGAGAAGGCTTAGTTGGCATCCTTGACTGAAGGTAGGCATGGTTGTGCTCATGCTGATGTCATAGTGTGCTCATCTGATGTTGATTAATTCAATAAAACTTAGGATAATGGTTTAACAAGGTCAAATTGACCAAATTAAGTGTGCATGGTGGGTAAATGTCTCCAACACCCCCCCTTAAGCTATACTCATGAAAAGTAGAAACATAAAGTGCATGAAATGCTAGGGCCCCGGTAACAAAGGCCATAGGTCACCCTGTACAGTAATGTAACTCAAACAATGCTCAAAAATAAATCTAAGTGAGGAAAAGATGGAAAACCCAGTGGGAAAAATCCCCCTTAAGCTGAACACTCAAAGTAGTCTGATCACCTTGATGAACTCACCCCCAACAGTGAACGGAGGTAAGTGAACTTCTTTTCTAAAAATATCTTGGTGAAGATGTCTGCAATCTGCTCATCAGTAGGGTAGTATTGCAGAATGATGGTCTCGTCATGCACTAATTCCCTGATGTAGTGCATGTGTATCTCTACATGCTTGGTCCTCTGCTTGGTAACTGGATCTATGGATATCTTAATAGCACTCTAATTGTCACAAAAGAGGACAGTGGACAAAGTACTACCAAGATCAAACTCTGAAAGAATTGCTTGCAACCAAACAGCTTGGATGCAAGCATTCACCGATCCTCGGTACTCGGCCTCTGCTGAAGACAATGCTATGGAGGCCTGCTTTTTGCTAGAACAAAAAATGTGGCGGCCACCAAACATGAAGACATATCCGGAAGTAGAATTTTGATCAATAGAATCACCCGCCCAATCAGAATCTATGTAACCAACCAGCTCTAGCTCGAAGTCTGCAGCATAGTGAATGTCATAGGTCCTGGTTCCCTGAATATACTAGAGGATCCTCTTGGCTTCCTTCCAATGAATATCATGAGGCTGCTGCACATATCTTGACACAGCATTCATGGCATAGCAGATATCAGGCCAAGAATGAGTTAAGTAGAGCAATCTACCTATCAGTTGTCGATAAATAGTGCAGTCCATGGGAGGTGTGCTTTTTCCTTATTCAAGGATGATCCCTGAAAGGAAAGGGAATGGAGAAGCCTTACATTCAGCCATGTTAAACTTGACTAACAGGTCTGATATGTATTTGGACTAGGTGACCATTATCCCATCAAAATTTTGCTCAATTTTGAGCCCCAGAAATTGCTTCAAGATCCCCAAATCACTCATTTCAAATGCATTGTGGAGAGCAGTTTTGATGACTGAAATAGAAGTAACTGTGATACCTGTAATCAGTAAGTCATCAACATATAAAACAATAATAATCAAATTACTATCATACTACTGTATATACACATTCGGATTTGATTTATACCTATGGAAGTTTTGCGAGAGAAGGAAGGCATCCATCTTGGAATACCACTCTCTTGGGGCATGTTTTAACCCGTATAGTGACTTCTTTAGCTTGCAAACCAAAGATGAATCAGAAATGTAGCCCTCAGGCTGCTTCATGTATATCTCCTCATGAATATATCCATGTAGAAAGGTAGACTTAACATCCATATGATGTACTTCCCAATGCTTAGATGTTGAAATTGCCAAAACTAGGCAGATGGAGTCCATTTTTGCAACCGGTGCAAAAGCCTCATGGTAGTCCACACCTTGGACCTTGGAGAAAAATTTTGCTACCATCCTTGCCTTATATTTGTAGGTGCTTCCATCAGCAGCAACCTTATTCTGAAACACCCACTTGCATTGAACCAATTTCCTCCCCGGAGGATGAGAAACTAGCTCCCAAGTAGTGTTTTTCTGAAGAGAATTCATCTCTTCATCCATGGCAACTTGCCATCTCGAATCCTTCCGAGCATGGTAGTAAGACTTAGGGTCTGAAATTATCATCAAATAAAAATATTCAGACATAAAATAATCAGGACAAGAGAGCACAATACCTTCTCTTTGGAAATCCGACCTGGTTCTCCTTGGATCATACGGATTTCCAATGTTATTACCTGCGGAGGAGAGTGTCTGTCGGGCCCAAGTTGGGAGATGATTTTGTACTTCAGGTTCTGAGTCAGCATCTGATGTTTCTTATAGACTGATATCAGAAATCAAAGGATCCAAATCAGGGTCATCACCCCCAATTACATCATCCAAATATTCAGTAGAATAGGAAGGAAATTCAGCAGTTTTCTCCTTCATTAGTTCCACCTACTGAAGAGGCTCATCAAACATGAGACTCCTTTCAATGATGATCTGTTTTGTTTTGATATCCAACAGCTTGAAACATTTAGATTCATCAGGATATCTGATAAAAATACATTCGATGCTTTGCGGTTGCAAATCCCTCCTTTTATCAAGCGGAATTCGGGCCCATGTAGTGGACCCAAACACCCTCAGATTCGACACATCCGGCTTGTGTCCAAAATATGCTTCAAAAGGGGTCTTTCCTTTCATGGATGAGTGTGTCACTCTATTCTGAATATATGTTGCAGCATGCATGGATTCATCCCATAAATTTGCAGCCAACTTCTTTGATTGCAGCATACAAGTGGTCATCTCTTTGAGAGACTGATTCTTCCTCTCTGCTACACCGTTCTGCTGGGGAGTGTAGGGGACTGAATGCTGGATATGAATACCAATTTGGGAAAATATATGCAGTAACTCATTACTGACATACTCTCCACCATTATCATATCTCAAAATATTGATCTTTTTTCCAGATGCATTCTCAATCAAGGCCTTCAATTCAGTGAATTTTTCCAAGACTTTTGACTTCTTTTTGATAAAAAAGACCCATGTGTATCTCGAAAAGTCATCAATGAATGTCAAAAAGTACCTTGATCAATTCATGGATGTGATAGGCATGGGACCACTAATATCAGAATGTATCAATACCAATATGCATGATGCTCGACTCGCCTTCCCCCGATCGAATTTATGCTCAGGGTGCTTTCCAACAACACAACCCTTGCAAATTCCAGTGGTAGCTTTGATGACTGGGAGGCCTTCAACCATAGAATTATTCTATAATTGATGCAAGTATTTGAAGTTCATGTGGATAAACCTCTCATGCCATAGTATACTAACTTCATTTCCATGAGTCATCAATGTGGTGGGCTTTGTATCCGCCACAAAATGGGAGAACTCGTAGGCTTTTGCATGATGGTTTGCAAGGCATTTTGCTACTAGTTTTTCGGATGCAAGTTCTGTGATATCTACATCATCTGGGATAAATGAGACTCTCTTGGGAACTCCCATATGTGTCATTTTATAAACACTTAGGAGGTTTGATGCAAGAGATGGTACATACAGAACATTGGAAAAATAACCATGCTCAAGATCTACAATACCTTGTCCTTCGGATATGATTGTGGAGTCATCTCCCATGTGGATGGGAATGGATTTACTAGTCTCCAAAGATGAGAAAGAGTCTCTTTCAGCCATCATGTGATTTTAAGCTCTAGAATCTATCAAGAGTGCTTTGGACTTCGAAGTGCATGCCATGAGAGCATGACCTCTTTCATGCTGTGATTCCCGATCTTGTTGATCTCTCCTCTGAAAGTTTTCCGAAATATTGATGTGATTTTTCTCAAGAAGAGAAGTAGCTTCATTAAGTTTATTTTTCATGCAGGCATGTTCAAGGTGAAATCCCTTCCCGCAGTATGAACACTTGACTTTTTCCTTTCCATGATGCCCTTTGCTTTTGTTCTTCTTCGAGCCAAAAGGGTCTTCATGCTGCTACTGGTTTTCAACTTTAGGCTTAGGAGCTTCGAATTTGGTTTTTGGGTTCTTTTGCTGCTTTCCTTTACCCTTCAGATCTTTGGGCCTTGAGGCATGGAGAGATTGATCATGGGAGGATCTGATGATCCCCATCTGGACAAGCTTATCATGTTCACTTGTTAGAAGGCATCTTCCATTGAGGGGTTGTGATCTTCCCCACATGGAATGTAGAGACAAACACCGAATAATCAGCTCCAATTTTGGAGAGTATGGCGAGGATGAGATGATCATCCTCCTTCTCCACCTTGCATTGCTTCAACACTAAGATAATGTGCTTGAACTTTGTTAAAAAATCATTTAAGGTCTCAAAATTGGAAGGGTGGAGAGACATCAACTCGTTTTCAAGATGGTATACTCTCAAATCATCTTGTTTTCCATATATGGTTTCCAATTTGTCCCAAATTTCCTTTGGAGTCTTCAATCCCAAGAGATGGAAAAGAAGATCCCGGAAAACAGAGAGGCACAAGAATCTGAATGCTTCATCTTTCTTATTCAAGAATATAGCTTTGTCTGTCATAGAAGTAGGCTCTTTTTTAGTGTCCATAGTGACCCTATAGAGTCCTCTACCACGTAGTTGGATCTCCATATCTCCTTTCCATGAATGGAAATTGAACGGAGTCAAGAGTTCTACAGAAGAAGCCATTTCAAAATACTGGAGCGAATGCTTTCACCTGTTAAAACTTGCAAATCACAAGAAAATGGGCACCGTAAGGTCGAACAGCCTGCACATTTTAGGATTTCATCACACCCATCATAGTTGATCAAGCAAGCTTGACCAACAATTCCTTAACTTTGGGTATTAAGTGGTAAGCCTTGGCTTCTGGTGCAGTGCTGGATTTTTGAGCTTTTGCTCAATTTTTCATGCAAGATCTGTCAAAAACCTTGTTTTTGAGAGATCTGAGCTTCGTCCCGTCGTGAGCTTTGATACCATATTAATTTGTCACAGTGGTCTAGGGACTGAAAACACAGTATCACAAAGAATTAAGAGAATTAAGCATAAAATTGGCAAAATAGTGCTGCAATGGAAGTAGCAGCTCTGTATAATCAATGAATAATACAATACAATGATCATGCAAGGTGCATGAATGCCAAGACAATTCGAATTCCCAAGGAGTTCATTCGAATTGAATGAATGGGTGTAGGTTAACTGACTGTAAGCCATAGTAAACACACTAGTTAACCAATTGATCAAGTCATGATTGACTCAATTGAGTCCTAACTGAAGTGAAGTTCAATGGATGACTGAGTCTAACTGAAAGTAGCTCAGACACATGTCACTGCATTCCAACCAACAAGTGGTAGCGTATCATTAACTCCAATGAACCCCGATGAGGTTAAATGAAGTCAAACTGGCTATTAGAGGTGGTTGGAGGCGCCCCTGTTGACTCCATTTCATAAATATTAATAAAAATAATCAATATAATGAATGGAGGCCTCTTCACCACTTAACTTAACTGATTGTAACAATCAATTAGTAATTAGGTGCATTTCTGACACTCAGATCACCCCCGGAGTGCTCTAGTTAGCCTCCTAGAATGAAGAAGAAGGCTTAGTTGGCCTCCTTGATTGAAGGTAGGCGTGGGTGTGCTCATGCTGATGTTATAGTGTGCTCATCTGATGCCAATTAAGTCAATAAAACTTAGGATAGTGGTTTAACAAGGTCAAATTGACCAAATTAAGTGTGCATGGTCGGTAAATGTCTCCAACACTTTCTTCTCTACTGCTTCTTCATATTTGGAAGGTTCTTTATCAATTATGTCATATAGCAGGGCCACATAGTTGTTGTATGGTCTAGGTCTCTTGCTTTCTCTATGCTTCCCATCTGTAGCACCATACTTCTTTGCATATTGTATTACTTGTTGTGCCCATGCTGGTCTTCTTTTGTGGGAGTTCTTCTCACAAAGTGGTTCTACATGTTCTTGTGGTTCTTCCATGTCATGGTATTCATGGTATTATGGAGTTGTTTCTTCCAATGTCATGTCTCAAACTATGGTTGCTTCAAGTTCTTCCTCAATAGGTAGATTTCTTGACTTGAAGTAAGTTGAATCTTTGTAAATTTTTACGTCTCTTTTGATGTCGATCTTCTTACATCATGGGAAGTATATTCGGTAGGATTTTGAAGTCTCAATGTGTCCTATGAATACTCACTTCCTTCTTGAAGGATATATCTTAGTTCTCTTTTCTTTGGGATGTGTATGTGCACTGGGAAGCCAAATATTCTAATATGGATGACTTCTGCTTTCTCTCTTGAGAAAGCCTCTTTATGTGTCTTGTTGTCTAATACTCGGTGAGGTGTACGGTTCTGTACATACACCATTGTCCTTGTTGCTTCTTCCCATAAGTGCATCAGAATATCCCGGTCATCTAGCATTTCTTTTGTTGTTTCCATTATCGTTATGTTCTTATGTTCTACAATGCCATTCTATTGAGGATTGTAGGGAGTCCTCATCTCCCTCTTAATCCTAGATTATTTGCAAAGGTCCTTGAATTCTTTAGAGGTGAATTCTCTACCATTATCTAACCATAGAGTCTTGATCTTCTTTTCAGTGTGATTTTCAACCAAGTCTTTGAATTCCTTGACCTTGCTAAATACTTCATCTTTTCTTTTCAAGAAGTAGATCCAATTCTTACGGGAGAAGTCATATATAAAATAAACATAGTATACATACCCGCTTAGTGAGTTGGAATACATGGGACCGCATACATATGAGTGAACTATCTCAAATATCCCTTTTGCTTTGGTTTCACTATTTTGAAACATCTTTTTTATATTCTTTCCTTACGCACATACCTTGCAAATGACTCCATGTTTTGTCTAGATTTCTGGAAGACTTGAAACTGCTTTACTTGCAATTACTAGTGCCCTACAGTGCACATGTGCAAGCCTTCTATGCCACAGTTCACTTGGTTCTATGGATTCATGAACCAATGCTTGCTTAGATTGTCCCTTCAACTTGAACAAGCATCCCTCTTTCTCTCCAATTACTGTTGCATCATTTATTGTCTTTCCTTTTGGCCACATTAGGACTTGGCCATCAACAAATGCAACCCTTATTCATTGTGCATCTAGTGCAGAGATGGAGAGAATATTATGCTTTAGTCCCAGAACATATAGAACATATTTAATTTATGTAATGTCCCTGATCTGGTATCATATCATAATATTAACTCTATTACTGATATAATTCAATTGTGACAGAAAATTTTACATCAACATCAATCACTTACTTTATGCAAGGTAAAACAAAAGCAGTACTGGAAAAATTGGGAATGGCAGAGGGATGATGGAAGAAAACAGCGGAAAGGTTTAGAAAAAGAGAGTTCATATCTCAAAGCACCAGGATGTTGGACCCTTTTAGGTTTTGAGCATTAGCTATGTTGAAGTCTATTCCCATGCTTATGGGTGTCCCAACCGATGCAAAATGAGATAGAACTATAAATTCCAATCAACCAAGGAACATGGAAGGCTCAGATAACTTACTAATCATGTAAAATGAATAAAATAACCTTTTAATATGTTTGGAACTGATCTAGAACATTTGTGGGAAAGTTTGGTGTGAATTAGGAAAAAACTAGTAATTTGGCCTAGGGAATAAATGGCCACCCAAACATGGTATGGACCCAACGAATTCCTAATATGAGAGTTATTTTAGGTTTTGGGTTTTATTAAAAACCTAATGCGACTTACATAACTATGAACAGTTTTACATACCATCAATAATACTAAAAACTGTGAAACTAGTCAATGAGCAAGGCTACGAAAATAATGATAAATTTTGAATCTAATTTTGATCATACCTGAAACTAATTTTACATGGAGACTTATATGACATATATTAGTCATCATATAACTCATATATACTTTTCATGGTCATTTCATCATATTTCGTGCATCAAACTGGCAAAAAGACCCATTAGATGGGCATTAGAAGTCTCATCTCTTGAAAATTCAGCCTGTTGACTATCTTGGACAGAATTCTTATTGTAATATAGATATAAAAATAATATGATGGACATGAGAAGCTGAGAAGAATATTTGAAGAGTTGATCTCCCCAAATGGTGTCCAAACACTAGTACAAAATGAGAAATTAGTGACTAAAAAAATGACTAAAATTTGGATATAAACAACTATTTTTTATTCGGTGAATAATAGTATCTAATTTTCATTATCTTATATCTTGAATAACTTAGTCGTATTTAACTTAGTCATTAATTTGGTTGGATTATTAGTCATTCATTTAGTCATTGATTTAGTCATTAATTGCCATAATTAATGACCAAATATACGACTAAATAAACTACTAGATGATAAATCAAGGTAACCTATTAATGACTAAGCTAAATACGAATAAACATTAGTCACACTAATAGATACTAGAAATTATATACTAATGGTCATGTATATGCAAATTTTAGTCATTTTCTTAGTCACAAATTTATGATAGGGCACGGAGGAATCAAACCACCAACCTCCTTCCTATAAGGCAAGTGATCTTCCATTGATCTAGCACCCTTTATGAATTGAGTTATAAACAACAATTCATTTTACACTTTAATATCTAACAAAGATCCAATAAGTAAAAAATCATTTCACTGGATGCATATAGTTACCTACCCTTTCATATAACACTTCTGGTATTTTTGCATCATTCACATACACATATATGCATGCATCATTTCTAGGTTATTAGGTTGGAGTGGAATGACCTTAGTTATCAATCATTAACATGGAAAATGAGTACTAACCACACAACAAACTTATTGTCCAAAAAATATTCATTTAGAGAGGAGTATATACATCTAAGGCCACTCCATTCAAATAAGCATGGATGAACATCCATTGTTTTGATTTTAAGTGAACTATAAGTTTGTTTCAAGAAAACTCTCACAATATACATTCCAGTTTTGTACATCCCACATAATCTCCCAAACATACCAATACATTAAAAATGAATGTCATGATGGATCATAACCACAAATATGTACAATCCTAGTCTTCTTGAATGCAATTAAAAGTAAACTTCTAGAGTGAAACAAAATTGAAGAACTACACGAGGTACACAACTTCCCTGATACAATTAGTGCACCATGTTAGAAGAAATGCCCTTCACAAATTTTGACTACCAATAAAGTATGAGAAACAAAGCTACAATGATTTAATAAGAGGGTCAATCAATACTATGAAGAAAAAAAATAGGCTAAAAGCATTGTCCCAAGTCAAATTCATTAAATTGTAGATTTCATTCATATTTTACAATAGAAAGATGTGGGCATTGCCTAAAACTAAAACCACCACAAACAATTCCCATCCATAAATAATATTCAGCTAATATAATCTGCAACTTACAAGAAGCAGCCAAATATGTAAGAAGAAACAAGAATGCAAGAAATGTACTCACCACACTTCTTCCTCCAATGCCATGTAGTATCCCAATGTAATATTTCATGCCTATCTACTTTTTTGCTGTCTTTTCTTCTTTCTTGCAGCTTCTTTATCTGACTTAGATTTATGTGGTTCTTGAAATAACATCAGTCATCAAATAAATTTGGGAATTTAAACGATTCTGAAAAGGTTAATTTGAAAAATAATAGAAGATTAATTCCATCAAAATATAGCGTACCAACCCCAAATTATCAACAACTGTTTTCTAACTGGAAAATATCATAACCATGTTCATAGAGAAAGCATGATATTTACCATTCATTTTTCTGGCATTGATGTATTTACAACAGGATTGAAAAATGATTCCAAGATTTACATAACATCAATTAGTAATAAAAAATACAACTCTGTGTCTCAAACCTCAACAATACATAGTAGAAAAATCCATGCCATCCTTAAGATGACTTGTTCTTAGCAACTTTGATTTTCTTTATTTCCTGAGTCAAAAGCCATTAATTTAATGTTGTGATCCAACATCTATTTTGAACGTAAAAAGAAAAACGCAGTATTCTAATGAATGGTATGAGTTTTACCTTTGTTATTATCTCGTGAATGAACCCATTTTAATTTACAATAAATTTTATCAAACACTGAAGTATCAAAATTAATCATTAAAAAATGTCACCAAAATTTTAGTGCACATTTAATCGTCAGAATCAAAGTTTTAAAAATAACCCAGAAATGAGGATGAACTTTCAATCCCATTGAAAGTAATCTGAAGCAAAATATGAACAAGGAACGGATACTCATACATAATCTTAGAATACTGAAATAAAGAACAACTTAATCTCAACATTAACAATTGAAAATGGCAGGGTGACAGGTTGAGAAAACCATAGACAATAGCTCTTATTATTATAAGTGGAACCTATTTAGAAGCATAATTGCCAGTATAATCCATTGCAAAAGCTTGCAGAAATGAAACTTATTTTATTCATCCTTCTCGCAATGACAAGAAAACTAAGAAATTATTTTATTGTTATGTTTCATCACAGTTAGATGGAAGGAATGTTTTAGTGGTGGCTTGAGTGACCCCCAAAATTTATTGAAACAACACAGGGGACAACAGTGTATGGAACGTAGAGGAAGTAAAAATATAGAAAGAAAACAAGAAATTAGTGAGTTTGGTAATCAAAAGTTAAAATGTCAGCATAAAACATGGAACAAGAAACCAGAGAGGTCTTATATAGATGAAAGTGAATTTATAACAAATTATCCTCCATGTTTTTATGGGCTCCCTTTAACCACTTAAAAAATGACATGACCTAGTCTTAATGGGAAATGGAATAAAGTTGATTCATCGAACTATGTAATGTTTAAATTTAACATGAAGAACCAATAGCATCCACCTAAAAATCATCAACAACAATTAAACAACTTGGAAGAATTCATTTGCCTTTGAGACCCATCAAATTGAAGCATTCTTATATCCACTACAAAATACTTTGAAAAGGAACTTATAGTGGAAATTTGTTAAAATATTTAGCACATATCAGGCCTTGTCTTCTTTTTTTTAGCAGCAATGGAAGCTGTGTGCGCATTGATATCCCATTTTCAACAACATCCTTAAACTAGAGGCAAGAAGTCACTTGGTAGGGTCCACATGAGCATCCCTCGTGAGAGTTGATCCCGACATCTCCTCAAAAAGTGGGCATCCCCAGGATACCCCCTTTGGGTAGGGGAATGCTCTAGGATGTCCCTAAACCATCCCCTTCATGTTTAGGACGCCAGGAGACATCCCTGCAAGGCATCATTTGTTTTTTCAGGATGGCAAGGTAGATCATGACATCCCCAAGCAATCCAAAGTGTTTTAGGTACAACAGAGGATGTCCCCTGCCTTTCCCCTTGTCCCTAGGACGGAGGGTGCACAGGGGACCTATCCACATGGGATATGGTTTTTTTTATCAAGCATGATTATTTGCATGCTCCACTATTGTTTTGATACACAATGCCTGATACCTCTTTTTCCAAAATCTTGATTAAATTTTTCATCCTCCCTAGATTTGCAATTAGCAGATTAATTTGTTAACCAAGAATTATGGATTTCTTCTATATATTATGTTTTCAATGATGCATATTTAACAATTTTTTACCTTTTCTTTACCTCATGTAAATAAGTAGTCTTGCATACTTTTATTATGTATCCAAATACCATTATAATGTTTCATGATCCTATGCTTGAAGTAATCCATCTATGATATGCACAGCAACATCACGAACTGCACCAGGTCCATAGGGGAAAAATATTCATGATGACTTTGAAGATGATCATGTCTCTTTCGTTGTGTCAAAATATTATGTCACCAAGACCATGTCCATGACCTCTTTTGTGGTTGTCCCAGGAACATTGTATGAGAACGCAAGAACACTTTCCCGAAGGCCATCCACAATTGCTTATCATTGATGAGCAATACCCAATCCAGACAAATACTTTGATTTTTCTTCAGCTTCCACTCATTCAATTTGCAAGATTTTTTCTGTCTCATCTTTGTTTTGTGTTTCCACCCTCATTCTTGCAGTTGAAACAAAATTCAATTGACTCATTACAAGAATAAGATGGACGATATTGTAAAACAAATGTGAAATATAAAAAGACAAACTAAACAAAAAATATGCATAGATTAGAGCAAAAATGCAGGTTCATTAGTTTCTTTTGTAAGGTTAACTTTTTGGGAATATGTTACATTTTAAAACCAAAGCTACAATAATGAGGTTGAATGACGATTAGTCCATAGTGCACACCATCAAGTAATCAATAAACAATATGGTATACCAAAGAAACTCTCAAAATAAAACAGGCATAGTTCCACAATGAGCATATATTCCTCTATTTAAATCATAGTGATCAACATAAATTAGTTTTGATGATGTACTTGCATATACAGAATTCCATTCTGACTTAAATATGGCAAAGAATGATTGCCTGCATTTATTTCATTCATTGCTTTCTTCATAGTTTCAGTAGGTACTATATCAATAATGATAGTTTGCACTATCTCAAATCCATAGTTTGTCATATTTTGTATCGAAAAAGAAGACAACGTTGTGGAGTATATTCAAAACTTCTCTTAGCAAAACCTGAACAACCATTCATAAAATCATGAAAAGCAATGAAATAATGATTCTTCAATATGCACAGAATTTGGAAGTATTTTCCCCACTGAATATGAAGCAATATGCAAGTATTCTTGAGTATGTATTCCTTAGTGTAAATTATCACATTAAACTAGGGAGATATTATTGTCAAGCTTGAAAACTGAGAATTTATAAACTTATCAACGATAAGTGCAACACTGATGAAGACTATCAACATCCTAATATAATAGTTGAATTAGATAAATGTTCAATAGTTAAGGAAGAAGAACCATGCAAGCTTCTTACTTGTCCACTAAAAATGGACCTGCATACTATAAATGATAAGAGTACATTTATTTTTTAGTTTATCCCTTGAGGAATACTCACCTAGAGGCACTTACACTATATGGAGGATGTTGTAGTAAGTGTTGTTGCCGTTGCTCACTTGTTATGACTAAATCAGAGTCAGTGTCATTTGTAGTTATTGCCACCTTTTCACAAATTGAAACATTATGAATTAACCTATCATTTTTTCCAAACATTAAATATTGAAACATCAACATCTTTTTATCCTTTAGCCAACAAAATTTCAATTCATGGATCCACAATTTATTGTTGTTTTCAGAAGCAACAATCAACTTTTATGATGGAATAACCATATTATGTGTCTCAAGTAGCCTCACTAATTGATGTCTTCATACTTGGTAAAGAAGTCATCTACACTAGTAGCAAGAAACTATTTTTTTATCATTATCAAGGGAAATTCCATTTAATACAACAATTGGAGATTTTACACCCATAGCCATGAGCTCTCATGTTGCCTGTTAAAAATGCCATGTCAAAATATTATATTGTTACATAAAGTTAATGCAAATATACATCAAAATAAATAAATATCCTGACTGGAAGTTCAAATAAAATTTTATAAACCTTATCATATAACACATCCATTTCTACTTATAGAGACTAAATTTAAAAGGATACAACATAGCCTGGGTGTTGATGGATGAGATATATCAGTTAATTTAAGAGGATTGATCTCAAGGTTGTGTATTTAATCTCTAATTAATGTGGCTCTCCCAATGCTATGAATCAGATCATACTAGAAAAAGGGAAATCAATTAAGGAAATCTTGTTAATATTCAAGTGATGCTTATGGAATTTAGACAACTTATAGACTCCAAGAATAAGAGACAAAATGACATGAATTTGAAAGATACAATTAAGTTACTTGTAACCTCTGTTTTCGTAGGGGATGAAAAATAAATGTAAACTACAATGAAACTAAAATCACCCAATAGCAGTAATGTGTATAGGCTTAAAACAATAACATAATAACTTTTCCCTGTGACAATGTGGTGACAACAGACTTGGAAATCAATTAATCTTTACATTTCCAAAATTACATTATAAAGAATAATATATTGGAACACATTTATGTATGAATTCGTATGCAACTCAACCTAGTTCGGAGGAAGTATGTTCAGTACTTAATATGGATGAAAACTTAAAGCCTTTGCAAATCAAAATAATTCTCAATACTATGAGGCATATAAGGGATGACCTTGGTGGTGATTTTGATAGTCACTAAAAAATATAGCATATGTAAAGGTGAGACAAGATTCAAGATCACATGGTTTTGGTCTACCCTATCCCATGGTGTCTACATACATATAAGAGATGTTACACTTTCTCAACAATTACACACACAAATCACCAAGTAATTAATGTAGATTGGGTGGTTTAGTGTGGGAAATAAAGAATTTTGATCAAATATAGAAGCGTCATTTACCAAGGTTTCCACCTTGGAGTTAGCATGCAATAACTCCAAAGTGATAGGATGTAGTTTATTAGAAAAATTGGATGATGCTTTTTACTTTAAGAAATATATTTTTTGTTCATTTAACTAACTTTGTATACACTTTTCATCTCAACTAGTCCTTGCATTTCCAAAAACCATACATAGTAAGTTTTAATACACATATAGACACTAGATATTGTATATAACACACAAGGACCACATACATCAAGAATAGAAATAAACATATCAAAACAATTACAAAATGCAATTTCCACTATGAAACAAACAATACCTTATCACCTTTAATACAATAGCCTTTCAGAAATCCATCAGAAATTGAATCTTTTGGGCTAACATTTACATGCATGTAAGGACAATTCTCCTTGGTGCTATAACCTATCAAAAGAAAAAACAATAGATTATCTAGGCTACCGGGATTCAAGAAATTCTGATAGCGCAATACATAAAATGTCAGATTAACTCACCCTATAGAAAATATGATCAATCTTCCATGCGCTATGGAAAAATCTGTGCACAAAAATAAACCAAACAAGTAAGATACAACATAATCACTCCTACCATAAGATCCTAACAACTGCGTCATTTTCCTTTTATCTAGACATATCCAGGTCTAGTTTATGGAGTTAATGTTTTACTATACCTTGTGAGTAAACTCATAGTCAACATTGGAGCAGGTACCCCTTGTTATAGAGATTTTCACCCCACTAGGTGAATCACACATTGTATGGCCTTCCCTTGTCCCGCTGCAGACTCATTAGCCCCTTTGGACCACTTTATATCTTTTGATGTTACCTTGATCATCCCTAAAAACATTAGAATATTGATATACGCGTATTTTCCCTCGATATCCGCGTACATACATGGATATGT
>LPNX010960411.1:279252-320412 GCA_001517045.1 Pseudotsuga menziesii | reverse complement strand
AGATTGTTTATTTCTATTGCATATTGGGAAAGATTGATTTCTGGAGTCTAGCTGTCTGTTGTGGTACCCCAAGCCATAGGAATTTCTCTCCGTAACACCCCTCAAGAACTTAGTGCATACATCTACCTTTTTCTCGATCATGGATGTAAGGAAATTTACTTCCCTCCTTATTTCATTTGCCAAATCTTGTAAAAAATTGGCAATACTATTGTTTTTTATCCAAACAACATCCGACAATGTGTAAAATCCATCTAACTTTCTAACTGGATAGGGCACATCTTATTGTGTTTGTATCCCTAACAAGTTGGTTTCCATTTCCAACCCTTAAATATATGTTCAAATCCCATGCAAATAACTTTTATTGAAGTCCAAAATACAGTAGTAGCTCCATGATTTAAACCCTAACATTATATAAAGAAACCCTCAAATGTGTTCTAATTCCAAGCAAAAAAATTATCACTCCACATTGAAAAACAAACATAGATCCATTTCATATCACTATGTATTATACACCTCCAAATGGGAATAAGAGCAGGTCCACTTGTTGATTTCCACCAATGAATACCTTCCTTGGAGTGAAAACCTTTGCAATATTAATTGTTTGACTCGCAAACGAAGCATCAATGCTAGAAGTAGACTCTTCATCAATAAAATCAACAAATTATCTGATGGAAGAAAAACCAACTAGCTGCATGTATTTCAATCAAACAAGCCAAGCCTTTTGTATCTCAAAGTAAAAATGTGATGCAACCCACACAAACATGCCCTAAAAAACAAGCAAAAATATGCCCCTAGACATGTATGTGCACAAAAATAGGTATTTACTATTCATATAGACAAGAATAAACTCAAATCCACATTCAAAAAAATAAGAAAAAAATGAGGAAATATGACATGCATTGAGAAACGAATCAACTTCCATGTCCATTGGATGTAGCTTGGGCGGTTGGCAAGAATGATTGTTACCCTCCCCACCCGGGTTCAATTCCTTGTAAGAAACAGACATGTTAAGCACTTAAATGGGTTTATATCATGCTCTTGTTATTGAGTCCCCACTATACCAAAAATTCTTTGCCACCCCATGTTCTCTCGCAGAATTCATGGAGGTTTCCATGGATGTAGCGAGCACCAATATTTGGTGTTCTAAACCACAAAAAAAAAAAAAAAATCAACTTCCACGCAATAAAACTCACCAGGAATCTTCTGAAGTGTCATATTAGATGGATCCATATTATATCAAAACAAACCAACACGGACAATGCGTTCTCCTACATATAAACCTTTTTTTCATTTTTTATGCCAAAATAAAAGGAAGCGGAAATGTCTACTATAATACAAATATTTACAGCATGTTGCCAATAAAAATCTTACATATCCAAGATTAAAGTTAAATTCTCTCAGCTTTGACCACTGAATGAATCTCCTCAAATAAATTCCCCGTGCTTGTGATTTCTCTAGACTTGTGAGCGCGTTGTTTCATTGAATTAGTGGCTTGCTTCTGTGTTTTTTCCTTAGTGGAAGTAACAACATCGGCAAAAGATTTATCTTCCCTTTTATTCTACTCTGCTGCAACTAATGCCATTGTTGCTTCCTTTCAAACATATAGATCCAAATATCATCTAGATGGATCAAGGAAATTCCCAATAAATCATGATTATAAATTAACAAGGATAGGATAACTCACCTCATTCACCTCTTTTGAGCGTTGTTCAAGAGACTTGGTCCACTTTAAGTTAGATCCTCCAAGATTCAAAACACCTAACCTACGTAAAGAGAAACCATCATGCGATTTTGTGTAAACATTGTCCCTCTTCAGAAGACATTTTAGCTTCTTGTTGCATCCCCACACAAATCACTTCCAGTCACATTATATTCGAAAAACAAGTAAACTATACTTTGTGAGAGTTCTAAAAAGAATTTGACAAAGAGGAAAACTTAGTAGTTAGTACACAAAAACCATAGAGATAACATATTGTTTGAAACATCATTAGAGAAAGTAAGCAGCCTTTGCTGTAATCTGGAATAGCTTTGATTTTTCCTAAACGAACGGATCTTCAATACAATGGCCTTTTCCATGGAAAGAGCAAAGGAACCACTCTTTTTATTGCAAAAGTGGTAAATTCAAAGGGGGATGTGCTTGACTCAAAGTCCATACCCACGAACATTGCAAAATGCAATGTTTCTTTTGCTTCAAAACCGCGGCTATCCAAATTAGGATTAGTTTATGATAATCAAAACGTCAAAAAAAAACAATGGATCACATGACAACTTAAATTAGGTTTAAAATTAATTTGAAACCTATTAAAAACCTCTTCTCATGCTATTATGTTTTGTTCATGTCTTTGCAATTTGGGTGAGTTATAATTATAAATATAGGTTTTATCACATAATAAGCATGTAAGTTGCTACTATAGAATGATTACTCGGTTTCTTTTGATCCGCATTCATATGGCACTAAGGTAGGTCTCCATGATATGAATGATCAACAAAATTATACATTGACCAGATCAGTATATAATCTGGATGCATTTCTTTTTTGCTTGACAATGAATGAGAACTTATGAATTCTAAAATATGAAAGAAGCTAATATGCTTATGGAATTTTAGTCAATATATAGATCTAAATAAATAAATCATGGATTAGTAATAGCGAGTAGACTGCTTGAATCTGCTTGGAATGCATTGGAAATGCTCTGAGAAACAAACATTTTGGTTTCCAGTATTTCTAGCAATTACAAAGGGAAGGGGGCACGGAGGTTGCAAAATCGGGGTGCTAATTGCCCCAAAACAAGAAAACAGACCTTGACAAGATAAGTCAAAAAATAAAAGCATAGGACATTATGAAATTCTATACCCATCTGATTTTTCATCATTGCTAGTCTAGATTACTTCTAGAGAAAATACACAAATGCAGTGAAGGTGGATTACAATTTTCTTGATGGATGAAGCTATCTCTTGTTGCAAACCTCTTGATGTTTGATTGGGGATTTGCATGTGTTCATGTGTATATTCCTTTTGATTAGCACATTGCTATACTTTGATGCTTCAGTTCAGAAAATTAAACATGGCACTGTGTGTAAGTGCACTAGTCCCAAAACTATGTCTGCCAAGCTACATGCAAGAATTGGAAAACGTATTTGCAACCACAAAGACGACGAAAAAAGGAAAGTTATTTAGATCTCATTTATCAGTATTAACTATTAAAAAAGGCCTCGAAAGAATCAATTTGTGTGGAAGCTAGGATATCTATAGATGGAGGCCAAGGAATCAGTCCCTGATTATTTGTCAGCCAACTTTGCAGATGTTGGCAATTCACAAAATTGACAATGAATTTTACGCAGCAGAACATCTCTTATATTGAGAAGGAGTATCAAACAAAATCCAATAGAAAATAAGGGTTCGTTGTATAAGTGTGAAAAGATACCTCATTACAGTAAAATACTACTATAGCAAGAACACATTGAAAATGATGGATTGTACACAATTATGTATTGTTGGAGCCTGCAATGGTGCATGGAAAATTATTCCCATGATTAACAATACAAAGGGTTTCTAATATTTCAAAACAGTGCAAATTCCCCCTCAAGAGAAGTAATTGAACTAGCGCAATTCATGGTTCATCTTCTAGCATAGAGTAAATTTACATCCAAGATGCATATGCCTTGCCTAAATGTCAATCAAAAATCCATTACACAACATGGAAGCTAAGGGTTTTTCTCCAAAACAACATTAATAATCCTTGATGAGATGAACTAGGGTAATTCATGGTTCAGCTACCAGCATACCGAGTAAATTTACATCTGAGTTGCATATCCCTTGTCTAAGTATCAATCAAAAACCCATTACAAAACATGGTAGCTCAAGGTTTTTCTCCAAATCAGCATCAATAATATTTGAAATATAGACCCTGGAAGTTGGACATAAGATCGCCTGACTTAACGCTTAAAAGGATTAAAAATAATTGTATTATGTATAACATGATTTAAATCTCATCATATATAAAGAAAATTAAATTATATGCAATGAGTTGAAATATAGAACCGTGTCTTTAAAAAAATCACTAAATTCATAACTTAGTGACATTACATTTAGGAGGTAGCAGATTAGAAAACATGGTAAAACAAATAAGAGAAAAACCTTGGCCAAGCTTTGTTTGGAAAATTTTCATATTTTGTTGAGTTTTCAGTCTTGGAGCCTTCAACTCCTTCGTACCCAAAAAACAACTTGAACTAGGAACCTCTGAGGCCTTAGTGTTTTTGGTGTCCAATGGAAATTTGTTGCGAACAAATTGGTTCTTCTTTCACTTATAGTAATGATCTTGTACTAGGACATTGGATGGATATTGGACTCCTTCACCAATAGATGTTATTGAACCATGGAATTTACAAGTTGGAGCTGCAATTAACTGATTTGACTTTCACTTCAAATAAATCACTTGAGCTGCCATAACATTTTCGACCTGATCTTCATTAAGATTGCTTATACATAGTGACAAATTGTTGGATGGAACATTCATTACTTGGATTTCAATAGATTTGTTGACAAATATAGGAACCTTTTCATTACTAATATTGGCAGCATCCATAACAGGTGAATCAGTACTCATTGTATGCAATTTGGAGGGAATACTTGATAGCAGTGCGAAAGCATAAGACTAAGGAGAGATGGTAATATATACCAAAAATTTCACACTTTATTCTAGAGGTGGGGTCCTGGGTCTCTCTAAAGAAGGTGTATCACATTCAACCGCCATTACACTCCCATATATTGTAGTAGAATAGGGCCATGTGCACAAAACATTAGTGCCTGGACCAACTGCAAAGTTGATTATGTTTCCTCTTGTTGATAGGTTTCTAACGGGAGAATATTTTGGTAGACATGCCTTATTATCATTTAAGGATGCATATGAATATAATATTTTAGAAGAGAATCCAATGGAAGAACAAGAATCCCTTACAATACTATTCCCCTTGCGAAAATAAGTTGGTGATTGAGAATTCTCCACCTTTGACACTACCTTCTAACCCAAAGCATTAGAAGAATGATTCAAGCATGACATAGATACCCTAGAAGAACGAGTCACATTACCAGTCCGATGCCAGGTTTGATTCCTCGTTGCATGCACTAGATTAGCTATTCCTTTGGTTCGGATAGGGGCAGCAAAAGTACGCATGCTTTGAGGCAAAGAATATGTTGACATTAGATTTTGTGAGAACTTGTTATCTAGTTGTGAGCTCTGAGTCTGGAATGCCCATAATGATTCTTAAGTTACATGTGATGCTAGAGTTCTATTTTGATGCAGTTGAACATCAGCAATGGGCCCATGTGACACAGTTTCTTCAATACCAGTTTGTAAAAATGTAGGTGTCAAAAAAACTTGCTCCATCTTTTCATTGTCTATTATTGAAAACTTGTATGTCTTCTCAACTCTCAACTTCTTCTGTGGTCTTTCCGCAAATTTTTCCATGTCAATGGCATTTCCATTTGAGGATGCAAAAGAAATACCTTTTGGAAATTCCATGGTGCTCGGTCCATCAGTATTGACCTTTGTAAAGGTGGGACTATCATTCTCCCTGCAGTCCAACGACAAATTATTCGATGGTGCTACAGGTCTTTCCTTGGACTGCATTGCTAAAGTTATATTTTTATCATCTAGCTCCTCTAAGTATGAGGAAGATACAAATGAATAAGGTTCTCAAATTGAATATTTCTCACATGAAATGGTTTATGAAATAATATTCACGAGCTTGTATTTTCTTGAGAACAAACATTCGGATTGTATGTCAATCCAATTTTCTGAAGTACAACACCATGAATGTCTATGACTTCTTTCTTGGCTTGTTCTTCAATCTCTTCTCTAGGTAGTGAATGATCTTGGACAAGCCCTATATAATTCAATGAATTGGTCTTGTATTTAGGCATAGTATCATAATCTAAAGTAACAACTTCCTGAGCTATCATACCATGGGGTCCAAAAACAACATAAAGGTTGGTTGTCTTCCTTTCACACTGAGCAAAACCTATATTTTCAAATTCATTCAACTTTGCAACTTCATATTTGTAAGCAAACTTTCCACCTTGCATAGATGGCTGTCACAAATTGGGGAGAGATCCATTTTGTGATATTCTCCCATATTTGACCGATGCTAGGCTGCTACTAGGAGTCTGAGCAAAAAATGCATCGATTGGATTCCTTTTCCACTTATGTTTCTTCTTGTTCAGTTGATCCCATTGTGCAGTTTTATTTTTCATTATGGTTGTTTGGTTCTTTGAAGACATGTTTCTCAGGATTCCTAGTCTTTTTCCTTTGTTCTAGTCCTTTGTTGTCAGCTTTTCCAATTAATGTAACCCTGCACCAGTAGTTATAGAAGTTGGATGTTCTTTTATAATTTGAGGAAACATATCATCTTCTTCGAAGACAGATTCCACATCCTCTGCTGCAAATTGCAATGGGTTCTACACGGTTTTCCCTTTAGAAAAATTAGATATCGACGCCATATCATCCTCATCACATAAAATTTTCTTCCCTTATTGGAAATTATCTAGATCCAGGAAAGGCCAAACCATAACAATTGCCATCAAAGCAAATATATTACATCTCGGTAACCATCTTCCTCTGGTCCCCTGGCTCAATGAAATTAGTATTGAGTTGTATATCACTCTGACTCTTCTTCCACTTAACCCTTGACTGACGAGGCAGGGTAGGAGGAAAAAACATATCCCATGGAGGGGGGTAATTAAATTCAACATCCCTCCTCTCACTCCTCTCAAAACCCAAATTCACAAACTTTGTTCTTATCCACAAAACTCCTTTTCATCGGCATCTTCTTCTAGACTTCTTTTCCTAGTGATTTTTTGAAACTCAAACCTTTCATTCAATCGAAATCTGATATTTGACGAATAATTTTGTTCAAGAATAGGGTTGGGGTTTGTATTTCCTCTTACATAATTATGGTGGTGATTCTCTCTGAATCTTTGGGCAGGCCAATCCCAATAATTCTATCGGCACACCGTGGGAGAAATATCCTTTGGGTGCTCCATGGCTCTATGTAGATTACTCCTGATGGGAATTTCACGGTCTTCATCAATAACAGCTGCCCGATTGGAAGAATTGGCATTGAATTTGTTTCTGTACGCCATGATAGCTTTATGGTCCCATGGTTCTAGAGGAACTAGTGCAAAAGGGTACCTCGAACTTTGAATACCGAAATGGCGATCCTTCATACTATTACTATTATTTTCCCTACAAGGTGAAAGTACGCTGAAAGGAAAACAAATGGGAAGTAAAGTATGTGGGATGAAGTGAGAAATAGAGTATTTTTTTGTGAATAATTATTGGTATAGGTTAGAATCCAACCCCACTCTCAATTAGGCATGCCCAGTTCTTTTTGTGATGGTTTAAATATATGGGTAGTTTGGTAGATGGCCCACCCAATTTCGATATGTGTTGATACTTGTGGATGTTCAAATCCTATGCAAGCTCAAAATCTTTGTTAACACTAAATATACCTATAAAATTTTTGACCTTGTAATAGTCATTGTTAACACTAAATCTACCATCAAATTGTTTTACCTTCTCATCATAGTTGCGCAAACTTTGTTAATTTTTCGTCACTTCAAACTTTCCAATTTGGTAAGTCTTCGCAAATTCTATCTTATGAAACCTAAGTGTTCAATTTAGCCAATTCCTAGTCTCGTGTACAAATATTGTCATTATTTCAATGTAAATCGAGTCTAAAATAATATATTTAAAATGATAAACTATGTGTCTAAAGTTTACCATACGACTAAGATAATTAATATCCAAAACCAAGTAGGGTTGAAAATGAAGTGATAACATATGTTGAAGTATTGAATTCCATTTTTTTGCAAATGCTTATGGCTTCATTCCAACACAATCTCTTTTTTAAACACTTTATCTCCGCCTACCTAATCCCACCTCATATAAGAGCTACGCCATATGTCCAAGTCGAAAAGAAAGTGTCAAATTAAGCTCTCCACATCACTGTATGCATAAAAGTAGTTTTGCAGGTTGGGAATAATGGTTTATAGAAACAACTCTTAGATACATGATTAGGCCCTGCAATAAACAACTAAAAATGACTAACATAAACGACTAATTCATATTCTTAAATGTTGTTATCTAGTCATATTTATATTCTTGTGACTCAATTAGTCATTTAAGTTATTCATTTATATTTTTGTCACTTGTTACCTAGTTATATATCTTATCTTGTGACTAAATCAATCAATTATCTTAGTCGTTTTTAGTTGGATTACTATAAATTGCTCAGTTTTAGTCTTTTATCCCTTGAAAAAACTATGGTGACTAACGTTTTTAGTCATATAGTCACTCATTTATTATTTTGTACTAGTGAAAATTGAGGATTAGAGGATTAGAGGCCCGGAACCCGACACGTATCTAAGAGCATAGGTAAAGATTCCTTCACTGGAGCTCAACTTTAATGGTTGGATAGATTCTATCAAAGCTCGAGATGAATCTTAAATTGTTTCCCATTGTCCTCTGTGTGATCTACACTGAGATATGGAAGAGGAGAGAAGAGAAGGGAATGAAGACTTAGGGCACATCACCCAAGGGGACTGAGGCTCATCACTCAGATGTGAATCTTAGCTTCACACAACACCAAAACATTAACAATCCAAACCAAGAAATGGAGTTTGAAGGATCCTTAAATAAATCTTGAGTGACTTGTTGAGAAGTCCATCTACCTGTTGGAAAAGTTACCCACTTCTAAACTCTAACCCTAAGCCAAGAGTGTGCCCCTCTTGGGGAATTTAGTAAGTTCAGTCATAAGATGATGTTTCCCTACTTGCGTCACTCAACCCAAAGTGGAAAATCGTCCTNTGAGAAAAAATTTCCTTCTTTATGATTGGTGATGTTTCCTTTCTTGCATTCTTTCACCAAAATGGAATCTGCCCCCCCCCCCCCTCCCCTCCTTCAACAAAGTTTCCCACTTTTGCACTAATTGCTTTTCCTGCACTTTATGATTTTGAAACTACCTGTTTTTCCTTGCTTTTGATAGTTTCCGTATTTTTCTAATGGATTTCTTTTGCTAGTTTTCTTGATAGTTGCTATTTGTCATCCAAGGCAAGTTGATTTTCCTAATGCGTCCTCCTGACATGGAAACTCATTCCCACGTGTGTTATTTGCATACTAATTAAATATTTACACATAAATAACCCGGAATTGGAAATAAACTTTGTACATTCGTCATTAGTATGGAATAATAAAAAATTCCTAGGTAATATAATTAATTCAACTTTTGAACCCCTAAGCGCTTGACAAGGTCAACACTTTCAATGTCCTTCGAGGAAGGGACAATACGGTCTACAAGGACTTGTCAGAGTCTAGTTTGTAGGAAGCTTCTCCACTTCCTTTTATGGGGTATTGATAGGCATCCCCTAGTTTCACCTTGTGAGGTGATTCATGCTCAGATATATTGACAAATGATTCTTTTTATCCCTCATGTACTTGGATGCTCCAATATCTAGAAGCCAATCATTACTTCCAATTGTGATATTTTCGATGAGTGTTGAGATTAAGACATATTATTCATCACTTAAAGAATCAACTATTGCTTACATGAATCTTTTCTATGTTGGTTCATCATCTTCAACGGTGTGAGAATGATGTCTTTTCTTGTTGAAGGAGCCTTTGTTCCTAGGACAATCTCTAGAGTAATGTCCCTTCTCATTTCATGTGTAACATCTAACATTGGATAGATATCTTATGTGTTTCCTTTGTCTTGTGTGATGATGATTGTCCCTCTTGTTGTGTTTTCTTCTGGTGTGGACTGCGAGAGCTTGATCTTCAATTGATCCCATCTTTTCTTCTCTTGTTATGAGTCAAGATTATTCTTATGTTCATTCTTCCCAAAGTTTTCTAAAAGTGATCAACTTCTTTCTGGCACATATTCCTTGAATGAATGAATCCCATGATCTTGGGAGACCATTCAAGGCGGTCATAACAATCTCTCCTTCTTATACCTTCTCTTCGATGGCTTTGAGTTGTTCCCTGATTTGGGAAACCCTTGTGAAGTATAATTGCATGGTCTCTGAATTTTGTATCTTCACATTCTTGAGTTGGTTTCTTAATGTCATCTTCTGATTGATGTTCTTTCCTTCAAATAGCCTCGTTAAAGCATCAAACACTTCATTGGGTGTACTCAGGGATGACACATGAGGGATGAGATGATATTTAATAGAATCTACAATGATTCTCTTGGCCTTGACCAAGTTTGTCTTGTGGATACGCTTAGCTTCATCTCTCTTTGGAGCTAGAACTTCCTCATTAATATATCTGTCCAAGTCATTTTCTTCAAGGACAAGAGAGATCCTATACTTCTATGCTTGGAAGTTTCCAAGATCCCCCAAGCTTATCATCAAGCTAGGTGTGATGAGTCATTTTGACATGAGAACCTCTAATAGAAATAACAGAGATTTGCATCTTACCAATTTGATATCCCCAACCTGGTTCTGGAGCTGGCTGACCTAGGGTTTGTTAGAGAAACCCTAATTTTCCAATTTAGGAGTTTCAAACTTCTGTTTGGATAGGAAGATGTGCCTCTCCAAGGAATGTTTCCTGATGTACTCCTTTTTCCAATTTGATGGAGGAAAACCCCAAAAGCTTGATGCCCTAAAGTTTCTATGGCACTAGTGTCTAGGTAAAAATGAAACTTCTTCAAAATTGATTATGTTTCCTCCAAAATATGCGCCCTCCTAGGGGGGTTTATCCTAGCCCTCTTTTCTTGATGATTTTTGGAGATAAAACCTTGACCTAGAAAGCCCTAGTTTCTCGTTGTTGCACATTGCCTTCTTTTAGAGTATCTCTGATGCTCTGATGCCATGTTAGAGTTTGTACTTTAATTCAATTTGATGAGTATCTTTAACTAAAAGAATAAGAAGCACAACAAGATACACAAGATACAAACCATAAAGGAGAAAACCCCGCAAACTTCCTTAGATATAGATATGTCACTAATATAATATCACAAGATGGAAAATCCAAGAATAAGAATTATTCTGCATCTCTCTCACTTTCTCCTCTAGTGAACTTGTCCTTTCTCTCTCCTAATGCAAACTTGAGAGTGAGTGAGTGTGTGTCTAAATCAGGGAGGGTACCTCCCTATTTATACACATCAACTGACATGACCTAAAACCTAACTGGGCCAACCTCTTGACCTAGCAGGGCCGACTTCTCCTAGGGAGACTCAAAAATACATTTTACATTATTTATTCTGGGGCTATTGCCCCAACTTACAATGGAGGTTTTATCTCAATGACCAAACATAATAATGACATCTCGAACGGAGGAAAACATCTCCAGCAAAGATACAATAAAATACAATAATAATATACAACGAAATTTCTTCTAAAGTTACATTTACAACAACAGTTTGTGATTGGACTTATTTATATTTCTTCTCAAAAGACAAAACTCTTAACATCTTTCATTGCTTTTCTGCTCTAAGCATGTTTTTTTTTAGTTTTTTTAGCATATTGTAGGATAAGTATTTATCTATTCCATAATAGAAAATAAGAATGCATGCATCAATATGTTGTGATATAAAAGAGTCTTAGTAGAGGAAAGTGTTTGTCTATTTCATTAAAAAAAATAAAAATACATACACCAATGTGTTGAAACATACTAGTAAAAAGAATATATGTTGTAGTTCAATAATGAAATGGTAAAAAGAATATATGTTGTAGTTCAATAATGAAAGGTTTACAATTTTGATATTTCTCAATGTTTTATAAAACCATAATTAGATAGGTCTAGACTAATAGCTATGTCCATTAATTTAAAAACCATAAAAAATATTCAACTTATTAATGATATAATAAGTTTTATATAATGATATATATTAATCACAAAATTATGTTATTAATAATTATTAATAAAATATTACTTAATAATATTTTTAAAAAATATTGAGTTAATGAATTGATCATATATATTTATATTTATGAAATATAATACTAAAATTTATAGCAATCCCTTTCTTTCCTATAATACATTTAACTTCCCCACAATATGAACTATTATAATTATTTACAAATAACAACTCGTTAGATGATGAGTTATAATTTTTTTGTAAAACCCAAACACATGTAACATTCTTATATGTAATACATTTAACATCCACATAATATGAACTATTATAGTTATTTACAAATAAGAACGGGTTTCTTATATATAATACATTTAACATCCACATAATATGAACTATTATCGATATTTACAAATACATTTAAAATCCACATGAACTATTATAGTTATTTATATTTTTAAAACCCAAACCCATGTAACATTCTTATATACAATATATTTAAAATATATGTATATAATATAAATTATTAGAGTTATTATTATGTTTTCATCATGGGATATATATGATTCGGTTAAATACATTAATTTTGAGCAATTTTAAAAAAAATTGACTTTAGACTAAGGTTTTTTTTCATAGCGTGGGGCAACTTTTATTAATGGATTTTTTAATTATTGATTTTTTAAATTGTTATTAGTTATGCCAAGGTGAAGTTGGTTTGGATTCCCGTGCCCCAAAACTCGACAGCAAAGTGATGTCAGCAATTATTTAAATGCACGGCGGTTGTTCTTTTAATATGATTGCTTTGATTTCTCGGACGACTTCTCGGAGAAAAGGTTATGGCTGCTCATTGAAGAATTACTAAGCCATTCTTTCCACATCCCAATACTAATTACATACTGTCAACTGCTTGCATGCCTTTGTAGTGAGGTAGAGTCGACGTGTTGTTGGCATGTCGCCTAGCTTGTCTCGATTCCAGGTTTCAGAGTGTAAATAGTGTCCACGGTGGGAAGGTGAAGTGATAGCTTGATGGATCGATGATGGATCGATCAAGCGGCGTGCATGGTTAGGGTTTTCTCCTTATGTCATGATCGAATTGATGCACGATCTTTAGAATAAAAACTAATCGCTTTGGAACTATTGGTTTGGGATCAACTAAAGAAAGGCTTACAACTGGAACTTCAATTATATCCGCTGGTGTATCTGCATATGGTATTAGATTTGTAGAGGACACTTTAACTAAATCTAAATCTTGATCTTAAGGGAAGGATGCTAGTGAATCCCGTATATGCAAAGGCAAACGCTTATGTTGTAGCAAGAAAGAAAGATTCAATTTACCTAAAGATATAAGTGATTGCTCCTCTATTACGTAATAATCTATAAGGGCCGCAAAAGTAGGGATTTATGTTTACCCATTTCTTTTTATAACTAATTCTAGTTCCTTCCGTTGGAGAGTGCCAAGTTACAGTCCCATGTAAGATGCACAACAATACTTCCATGGGAATAAAGGGTTGAGGTCGTTATTCACATGTACATATGCAGAGACAACTCCAAATTCATCACCTCTACCTTGTCCAATTCCTGGGCACGGTCCCATCACAGAGCGTCGATTGTGTCAAGACTTTGTCCTCTAATCATTTTTGCGGAAATGTTCCAAATGATGGAGGTAAAATGAGTTTTCCAGATGTTATATTATACTTTTATAAACATACTCATTTGAAGTTTCTCGTTCTTTTCTTTTCCTCCGAATGATCTCCATTTTCTAACACATATATATGGTTGAAGCAGAAGAGATGAAAGAGGTGGTATGGGAGGGGTTGCATCCGACAAGTTGTTGTTTGTCTATTATCATATATTACTTTACTTTTTTATTTCTGGTATCAAGAAATCCACCCAATTCACATATCTGCCTATTTTGCCTATTTTATTGCCTATTTGTGTGGCCAATGGGGAGTTTCACATTATTTTCAGTGATTTGTTTCACAGTGGATTCCTGAATGCCTTATATCTTGATCTGGTAAAGCAAGGTTATTAAAAATAGATGGTGTTGTGTTGTATTTAAAGTATGCTTTATTGATGTTTCCAATTCTATCGCAGGTTGAATTCAAGCCCTATTCAATGTCAACTTGCGTTGTGAGTTTTTCCAGAATTAAAATTTGGTTTTATCGAAGTGACGCTGAGAACATAATTTTTTATAGCGAGAATGGAATTATTGGTACATGTTAGTATGTAACATTAACTGTGACAGGTCTTAGATTCGAGGAATTTTAGTTAAACAAAAGCCCAATAAAATAAATGGTTTTGTAATTCATATCACAGTACTGAAATTTGACGACAAAATGTTGTCATTTTGCATTGATATATTCACTCAAATGTTCTTGAACTTCTTGAAGAGTTGAACCTCTTTGTGAATAGCAATGTCGAGAACCTTTTCTGTCGAGAGGTCTTCAAGCCTCAACAACACTCTCAGCGGTGTCGAGCCCACGACCTTGACATATTGCTAATTGAGGACATTCTTGACTATGAATCTACGACCTCTGGCATATAAACCTTTTCTTACTCTACGCCGTAATGGATTTGTAAGTCCACTTTTTGCTATTAGAATTATGGATTCTACGTTGAGGACTGTTCATACAACTTCGTCTTCGAGTTTCGAGATGCAAAGCAAGATTTCGACGCCAGCAAAATATTTAATGAGAATGGCTTCTACGACTGGTCTCTCGACAGTCATCCTCCATTACATGAAACAAACGTCGTCAACGCTCGAGAATTGGAATCAAAGCAAATTTGCATATCTACCTCTGGCAATAGGAAAGCTTGAAGCATAAGAGAACCCGTAAAACAGAACAAAAGGAATCGTAAGTATTATCTAATTCCAACATCTGAAGTGTTAAGAAATCATAGATACAAGAAAATGAGAAAATATAATAAACACTGAATTTTATCAATTGCACAGCGCAGCGAGTACATGCATATCTGCACTTATATCCGTAAAGTTGTAACAACAGATAAACTATTAATTGCACAGCGAAGCGATTACATGCATATCTGCACTTATATCCGTAAAGTTGTAACAACAGGTAAACTATTATGGTAGTGTTAATCTTTAACGTACTTTCTTAAAGATACAATTAAAAAAAAAATTGAATGACAATAATAACATAAAATAAAGAATTTTTTGTGAAGTGGATTTTTTTATTTTCTTCTCTACATATTCAAATTCATGCAGATACTCCATCATGTTGTCTCATCACCCTAGTAAAGGTAGAAATTCTCGAGTTGGATTCCCGAGCTTCCGAATTTCATCTCCCGGAACTCCCAGATCTCCCGAAGTCAAATAACTGGACAAGGACAATCCACATGTCGCTTAACCTCAGCAACTAGTGAGGGATCATTCCCTATACCACAACTCCCGAATTAGTTGGACAACAATCCATAATGAGTAACACTATATTGACTTCTCCATGTAGCGAAGAAAGAACCTGACTATTAGAATAACCCCTGCTCCTTTGTGTCCTCATAACATTTTTCAATTTCATCTTCAGATTTTGAGTGTTCTTCCACTGTTAATGCCCTATTATGTTGTTCTTTATTTCTAATATTTCCTTTTAAAATATCATTTGCTCGAGTTTGTAACATTCAATATTATTTCCCACTTTTTTGTGACTTCTACTAAATAATGCACGCTCTGAAGGGACAAACTTTTCAGAATCTGTTGCACTCAATCTTTTATCTTCAGCCAAGAGAGCTGATATCATATCATCTAAAGATTTGCAGACAATTGACTTAATGTAAAAACAACATTATGATATTTTGAAGATAAGCTATTTAATAATACCGCTTTTTCATAGTCTTCCTCTACTTTAACACCAACTTCTGCCAATTGTTTTACCAGAGCTTTTAATTCATTTATATGACTAGACATTTTTGCATCTGCGGCCATCTTGAAACTAAAAAATTGAAGCTTTAAAGAAAATTTGGCATTAACTGCGTTTGCACCCAATAATTTTTGTAATTCCTCCCATATTTCTTCTAATGATTTATCTAAATCAATGTGATGAAGTTCTGAATCAAATAGTGCAAGACCAATGATTGATTTGGCATGATTATCTCTATTTTTCCACTCAACAACTCTAGCAGGGGGTTGTGTGGGTTCGGTTTCAATACCTTTAACAATTCCCCATAGATTTTTACTCATTAAATGTAATTGAATCTTAACCTTCCAGGTATGAAAATTATGGCCATTAAATTTCTCAAGAGGAAATTCCATTTTTCTAAATATGCTTATCACTTCAAAAAAAATACAAACTTTGAAAAAAATACAGTCACCCCAATGAAATTGACTTCACAGCAAACTTACATGAAAATTGACTCCACAACAAACTTACAATAAATAACAATTTCTCTTCGGCCTATGCAGAACAACGATCTTCCAGTCTCAGCAATAGCGTGATCTTCCAGTCTCAGCGATGGCGTGACAACTTAAATAAAATTCTGTTTCAGACTTTTCTTGGCCACAAATTCAAGCAACTTGAGATTTTCCTCAACCCCTAAGCAAATAAAACTCAGCCTTATGGCTCTGATACCATGTTAAGAAATCATAGATACAAGAAAATGAAACAAAAAATATAATAAACACTGAATTTTATTAATTGCACAGCGCAGTGATTACATGGATATCTGCACTTATATTTCATTACAATATATGATGAACGGTTTTCATAACTAACTAAGCATAACCTTAAAGTTGTAACAACAGATAAACTATTATTGTAGTGTTACTCTTTAACATGAAGCATTAGATGCTAGCATGTGACAAATTACACAAATTTTTTTTTAGGTAACAGTATATGATATGGTGCTTACTATGTTATCATTGGAAGGAACTAATAATTTTTCAGCATCAGAAGTCTCGAACAAGTCGCTCGATACGATATATAAGTTGGTGAAGTCCTCAGATTTGGGGAGATCGGCAAGCAACCGAACCCACCACTTAGGTACTCAGATATCAAGGTATTTTTTGAAGTTTTTTTAACGAGTGGTATAGTCTAATCATAATGTAAAAGATTCATCACCCTCGCATATCCTTTCACACAAATATTTTCCCTTATTTTTTTCTCCTGGGTTCTTTGAACTTTGTACTGGATACGGTTCCATTCAATTGAGGTTTTCCATCGAGCACACAGATTTTTATGTACGATGGATTCTTGTAGAATTTTGTTTCTCAGCCAACCATTGACCCTATATCCCAAATGTTTCCTCCCAGATTAAATGAATCAAATTGCTTACGAGCAGTCATACTTCAAATGCATATTGAGATTTCTCACCCTTGAATTTGAAAAGTTACTGTAACGGAAGTCTTGTTTTACCGAAAGCTACGATTATGACCATGTAATGTGTTTGATTAATGAATTTTCCATTTTGATTTATTTGGTGCATGGTGGCTTGGGTCACATGCCACAATCAAATAGGTGATTGACAATGAGTGTACCGATGAACTTAAAACTGAGTAGGACATAGTCTTCATAGAAAAGGATTAATTAATTCCATGTGTTTGTATGAGGGAGGTTGGCCATATTTTCATGGGGGATAATGTTTGTAGGTTGGAATTCCCAACGAATGGAATCTTGATAGCCAAATTGCTTTGGAAATGGGTTAGCTTAGCTTCTATTGCATGTTCCAACTTTTATTATTGTTGGACATTCTTAATATTTCATGCTTTTAATTTCACATTTTTATACAAATTTTACACAAATCTAGAAGTACTTCACGAAATTTTGACCTAGCGTTTTTTACTATCTTGAATAGCTTTCGATAGAAAGTATTATCAAGATAAAAATAAAATAAAAAATAAAAATAAAATCGCATGGATTTTACCTATTAAGTTAAGATTTGAGTATCTTAGTTTAATTATAGATAATTTACTGTCATGTAAGTTTTTCATGACAAAGCAAGTAACAATGGCTGTTGTAACCCTTCCACTTAGAGAATGGTTTCAAGATTTAACGAGGAAATTGGTGTAGTTGGTTAACTTACTATAACAATAGGCATGGATATATTCTTGATAAGAAATTTTTGAATAAACTTTTAGGTTTGAAAATATATGCCTTGTTCTTCATATGATGAATGTTGTTCTATTTAGGAAAAGGATATACACATAAGAGCTTGATTTTCGACATACCTATATTATAAGAATATGGATATTGCATCCAATGTTGTAAATTATGTTGTCATATTTTGAACCAAATTATTTATATGTTATTAGAGTTATATATTAGAGATGTTGCAGTTCTTGTTCTTTGGTACTACATGGTTCTTAAAATATTTGAATTTTTTAGGAAGCAATTCCCCAAAAAAGATTAGGAGAGTGCTACTTCTTGTATGAGCTTGGTCAATTCAATATTGATGAAAAAATTCAATGAGAATTACCAGTGTTTACCTCTTCTTATTGATCATATGAGAAATGATATATGCACCTTACAATAGAAAATACATTTTTTGTTATTGTTAACTCTCATCTTTAGATTGATTTGTCTTGTAGAAATAAATATTAGCAATGGCGGGGACATTTCCATCTCGTGGTTCTTTTTTACATATAACAACTGGTTGGATGATGAGATATATTTTTTTTAACCCAAACACATTTAACGCCAACTTAGTGAGGGATCCCTCAAAGAAAATCTCCCTCACAACAAAAAAAACATCTTGTAACTTTAAGAATTAAAATATCTATCCATATAACCATAAGTGGAAACACTTAACATTCATAACACTATTTTATTACATGTACTTCTTTCTTTAACCAGAACTCGCACATTTGCTCCACATAGTTCACAATGTCTTTTAATGGTGAGAGAAAATATTTCTAACTTCGTCACAATGACAAAACTCACTTAAGATAAACCTTCAAATATTGGCCAAAATGGTCCTTTATACTTTGAGGAAGTTGCAACCACCTTTCCAAATGTCCATCATCGATGCCTCTCACCTCTTCATAATTGGATCTTCTTGTGCTAGGGATTTTTTAGTATTGATGAGAAAAAATCCTTATCTAAAATAGGTTGTGAGTTAGATAGAAAACAATGGTTAGTAGTGAGACTAGCACAAGATAATCTTAACTAAAACTAAGCAAATAAGAAGCATGTAAGCAAGCATTTTACAAGATTAACTATAAAAATGCCCTTCAAACACAAAAGAGTGAAGGGAAACAACAATACTCATATATTAGCCCAATGGAAAAGAATAAAATATGTATTATTTTGTTGTAAGAGTCATTGGAAGTAAGTGGAAACCATCACTCTCCTTGGTTCGATGGGTCATTTTCCTTCTTAAAAGTGTTGTCTAATAATGGTGAATGAATAATAGTACTTGTATGTTTGAGGAAGGAGCTCAAGCAAGCACGAGGGAAATTAATAGTAGAGATGACAGAGTGAAACGTATGATCTCCAAGCTCATTCCTCCAACATAATCTTGTCATTCTTCTCATCTTCAAAGTCTACCCATGGCTTTCATTTATAGGATAATTCTAAGCTCCGTTGAATAACTAGTTCACATGTGAATGCTCTTGTTTTGAAAATGGGATCCAAGTGCTTCATGGGGACACTTGGGAAGCCAAAGTACTCCTAATTGATGAATTGGGGGCTCAAACTCACTTTGTACTCAATCAAGGATTTGTTTGAACTGGGCCTATGAGCCTTCAATGCACCCAAAGAGTTGTTCTTCACACACTTGTAGAAATTCCATGGGTATTAAAGGAAAAATATTGCAAATTTCATGGGTGGTACATATAGAAAAGTATGCAATTTAATCAAAGAGGTCATTTATAAGGTTCAACCTTCTCAATTGAGGTGATATAGTAGCCATGTTGTAGTGTTATTATGTTTCTCTTTACATTGACTAATGATGATGTAGCCTTTTTTAAATGTCGCTTATGAGCGAAATTAAGGTGATCACACTTATTCCACTAGAAAATCAAACAATTGCAACACATTTCAAATATTAAATCTTTTCACTTAAACTCTTATTTCTTCAACACAATTGAAAACATCTCTATAAGTACATTCAGTTCCAAACTCTTACAAAAAGTTAAAACCTAATGTCGACACTAGACTACTCTATTTTCTAATCTGTAAAGATTAAACTTGCATAAATACAATAACCACATGCCCTTTTGTGAGAGAGCCAAGCTCACTTGAATCAATACTAAACAAAATTGTGGTTGGATCCTTAACTAATATGGAAATTCTTAATGACTCTAAAAGGTGATGCATTGATAATTAGAAAGGTATCCAAATATGTAGAATCTTAAAAGAGAGATCATGTATGTGACTAGCAAATCATTTGTGATGCAAACCAATAACCAAATAAAAATGTGAGTGGATCCTTAACCAATATGCCAACACATGACTCTAAACTATCAAATATCAAGCATTGGTAATTGGCAAGGTACCTTCATGTGTAGGTCCTATGGAAAGAGATCATGTATGCGACCAATAGACCATTTGTGAATTGAACCAATAACCAAAAAACAATTTGAATGGATCCTTAACCAAAACGTTAATGCATGACAGTCACACAGTGTAAATAACAAAAAATATATATTACACAATACTGGACACAAAGATAGAGGAAATATAAAAATAAAATGTAATATTCCCATTATCAATGAACACACAGACACAAAAAAAATATATAGCAATAAACTTGCAGTACTCCCTTTATCAATCAATGAACACACACACACGCATGGATTATATTTTCAAAGGAAAACCTCTTAGTGAAACCCCAATTATGCTTCCCCACATTTGTGGATGGCATTCCTAGTAAACATGTTGACCTAGAATAGCTCGCTAAAGGAAATTCACACCATGTGCTTCCAACGTGGAACCAACCATATCCCCAACAATATTGATAAAAACTAGTTGAATTAACACCCTGGGATATATATATATATAAGGAAAACCTTGTGAGAAAAGATAAGGGATGCTTCCCCACATCTATAGATGGTATCCCTAGTAAACATGTTGATGTAGACTAGTGTGCTTCACCTAAGGGGATTTGAATTGGGCACATTCTAGCTTACAACTAGACAAAAGGATAGCGACATTGGTAGAAATTGTTCAATCAAACCCCTTGGATTGTGTGTGTGTGTGTATACATATGCATACATGTATGTATATCCATAGCCAACATAAATTTCAAGTTTATAAAGGTTATCCTATCCTCATTCATAAGACAATACACAATGAAGTAAGCTTCAATTTCCTTTGGTTAATCAATGGATTTGTCATTAATTTTCCCTCAAACTATTGGATATCCATATTGACATGCACTTTAAAGGGTGAAAAAGCTTGAAATAAATCATTATTGGATGTTGAAGAGGAAGAAAGGTATGTAGATGAATGCCCAAGTTGGACTACAAACTATCCATACATATCAACACTTTTATTTTGTAGGGTTTCATTAAGAATAGATTTAGTAGATACCAAGGGATGATTCAATGCTTGTGTGAATGTTAATGTTGGTTAGTATCTTCACTTGATATTGTACTAGACTATATAAAGGAAGTGTAAGGGAAAACCCATGTTTAAAGTAACATGACTACATCAAAATGGGCATTCAAGTTGTGCACTACTATACCAAAAAAATGTTTCAATGTTATTGAGTGTTGCATGGATAGCATGGGTTTGAAGAGAAAAACCTTCTTCTTTAAAACCATTGGTTTGGATCCCAAGAGCTATCCAAGGGACAACAAGGAGTTAGAGATAACCGTAAGTTATGGTGAAACAAAACTACACTATGTAAATAAACAAATAAGTACAAAAACATAATTACATTTTTAACTTGAAAACGAGAAATACAAGTGAATCAAAATTATGCATATAAAGAAAGTTATGCATTCTATCATGGAAGAATCATAGTATTTGAGAATATCTTATATAGAATTATTTGACAATCAAACTGGAAAAAATATCATAACCATAGACCCTTCGCATGAAATTGTTAGGTTCAATTGAAGCAATAACCAAAGAACATTGTGAATGGATTCTTAACAAATACACCAAACTCTTGAGTCTAAAAATCTATCCATTGGTAATTGGCATGGTATCTAAATATGTAGGTCTCATAGAGGAGAGACTGTAATTTAGTTGAATGGATCCTTAAATATATGCCAACACGTGACTCTAAGATCTCAAGCATTGGTAATTAGAAAGGAACTTGCATATGTATGTGACCATTGAGCTATTTGTGATTTGAACCAATAATCAATCAAACGACAATGTGAATGGATCTTTATCTGTGCTTTCATTATAGAAAATACAAATCAAGGTTTCATAATAATTATAATATTCATTACACAAGTGCATAGCACTAGTGCATATTATTGATACAAATGTCTCATTGTTTTTAATAGCTAAGTATATTTTTAAGAGTTGTTATTTGGAAAGCACTAGTCTATTTTTTCAAACAAAAAAACCCTATCACTTTATACTCAAACAGGACTCAAAGTTAAAATATTACTTACATAATCAAATATGATCATTCTCTTAAGGGTCTAAGCATTCAATGTTGAAACTATCAAATAGGAAGTACAACCTTCTTCATACCAAAATTCAGTTACCTAAAAAAATTGCTAGTCTAATCCACATATCTAAAAAAAATGTCTAGTACTGAACAAAATCATGAATTTACTAATAGAAAGATAAGGATCCTACATTATATAAAGTAAAACCCTTAAACTCCTTATAGAATAACATCCCTTCAATCATCCTAACAATTTTTTGGATAAGTTGGTTGCCAAGGAGTTGAGTTCCCTATAAATGTGTTTAATGGATATTATGTTGAATAAGTCCATAAGCTATATAGTTTTGAAACACCACTAGTCCAACCTAAAGGGAATAAATACCCATAACTCAATCCACAATGACCCTTGAATCACAAAATACTCGAATTTTAAAAAATTCCTTCATAATAACAAACTTTATAAGTCCCCGGAGATTTAATAACTCAACTATGGTATTGGAACATGTTCCACATCCCATCCACGTCAAAAAATAATGGTATTCAACTAGTTTAAGTACCAAACCTCCACCATATAGTTCCTTGTTGGATGCACCATCAAAATAACCACATGGAATTCCTTCCACAATGCCTGGTTCCTGAAGACTATGCGGACCTTTAATTACTAAGGATTAATAGAATTCCTTGAAGTCCCACTTCAGTATAATTTTGAGAGATATTGTCAAATATCAAGGCATTTCTAGCCTTCCAAATACCCCACATAACAAAAAAGAAATTTTTTTGTAACGGGGAAATCATTTAATCCAAAATAACATATTTTATTCCAAACAAGAAAGAGTTCAAGTGCAATAAACCTAGATCCCATCAAGAAATTCTTACCATACTTTCTTGTAGAATACATATTCAACAAAAAGATGATCAATATTTTCATCTGCACATTTGCAAAGGATACATACATTGGACCTGTTATCCCACTTTTGATTAAATAATCCCATGTCAAGATGTGATTATCCAAACATAAACAAAAGAAGCATTTTATCTTTAATGGGAAACACCATTTCAATAGATCTTTATACCACCAATTGGACACAGTAGCAATGTAAGAAACAATGGTGGTGCTATATGCTTCTTTTGCACTAACAACACTTGATTTCTTGTTCCATGACCATACCAATTTTTCCTCCTCCTCTCTGAGTTTTATGCTAAGGTGATTGAGACCTGTAATATAATTTGACCATTCTAGAGAAAGATTACCAACTAAATTCAAATATGAAGCTGAATACAAGTAAGAAGATATATTATAATTATGGGATTTCTAATATGAGAAATTTTATCGATACTTATATCTGATAAGATCAAGGATATCAATGACAAATATATTTTATAAGAATATTCATCCCCTATAAATGGATCAATCCCCCAAACCACTTAAACACCATTACCAGTTTTCCAAGAGAGCTAGGTACCCAACTAGTTAAATATTCTAGAAAAAACACACCAAATGTTAGAAGCCTGAGAAATATATTTTTTGTCCTTCCTGGCTCTTCTTCCACTAAATATTTAGATCTGGATAAATCACTCGAAAGGCCTATACCAAGCATGCCCCTCCATATACTTTTCATTACCAATGACTTACTGAAACAAAACAAATTTTTGATCCCCCATCCACCCATATGTTTTGGTTGACAAATATTTTCCCAATGTACCAAATGAAATTTACCTTTATCCACCTATCATGACCATAAAAAAATCATAATTTTCCTTCTAATATTATGTAAAATGGATGAGGGAATCCTATCCATCGACATCCAATACACATGTATACTTTTAAGACTAAACTTCACTAATATTAATCTGACCCCAGTGAAAGCCATATATAGCACCACCAATTGATTCTCTTTTTCACCTTCCTTAGAAGCCACAACCATCCCATAGTGTAATAATAGTTAGGTTTTAAAAAGTAACCCAAATACTTAAAACCCTTATAAATGGTCTCCAAAAGTAGCATAGTTCCTGAATTAAAACATCTTACCTGACGGTATTTTGTAAAAGACATGATTTGTGTAAACTCACCTCCATCCCCGATGTAGTATAGAAAATCTTAATAATATCATGATGTGTACTCCATTCCTCACCTAAACCATTCCAAAATAGAAGAACATCATATACAAACAATAAATGAGTGATACATTGCAATTAAGAGACATTAATACCAATTAGGTTTTTAATCCTGGTAAGTTAGCTTTCCCAATAAGTCGACTAAGGCCTTCAATCACCAAAACAAAAGTGGGGGAGATAGTGGGAAGCCCTATTTGAGTCCTTTGGAACTTCTTAAGAACTTTGTAGGGGAACCATTAAAAGAACAAAAACTCTAGCAGAAGTGATACAAGCCATAATCCAATTAATAACTTCCAATGGGAGACCAATTTGAAGAAGAACCAACCTCAAATACACCTAATCAACTCTGTCATAAGATTTGACCAAAACCATTTTTAGTATCAGTGCATTCAATTTTTTGTTTTAATTGAATGCAAACTTTTCATGAGCAACCCCTATTGCATCTAGTATTTCCTGTTTGATAGAAATCCAAATCGTTTCTTTGACACACATTTTGCAAGAAATGGTTTGATCCTGTTACATATCACAGTGGTGATGGTTTTCTAAACCAAGTTACAAAGAGATAAGGGTATGTAGTCATTAAGGACTCAGAATTGTAACTATTTGTAATTAGGGAAATAAATGTAGAATTTAATGACTCAAAGATGCACCCTTTATTTATGGACTATTCCAACACTTCTAGAAAATATTGACCAACAATGTCAAAGAAATTAGAGAAAAAATCGACAATCCAACCATATGGGCCTGGAATTTTTTCTCTAGAAAATTTCTTCACTACTAATTCAATCTCCCCTAGGGATACTTCCTCACCCACCTGTAAACCTTATTCATATGTAAAAAATATGGGATAGTGTTGGATTACCTTTACCTAAGAAGCAATATTTTATTTATCAAGATCTTTGAAGATGGTTTCAAAATGTTTCATTGCTTCATTCTCTAGATCAACCTAAGAGCATATCACATTACCATTTGAATCCTTCTTATCCTAAATGGAATTGACAATTATACATTGGTTAGCGTATTTGTGGAAAAAAAATTGTATTGCAGTCCCTCTACTTGATCTAAATGGTTGTACTCTTCAACCTCCAAGATTCCACCTCAATATTCAATATTTTATTCTTCCTAGATTAGAAATTCGTCAAGACTTCATTTTCTTTCTTGGAGAAACAGCTAGAGGGATAATTAGAGAATAAAAAATTTATCTTCTCCTCAATTTGACATAGTTCCTATCGAAGGCATCATTTCATCTCTTTTTCCCACTTAACAACAACACATCTGAGTCTTTTGAGATCCTTCATCAGCCTATGCATACCTATATCCCCAAGATCAAACTCAATTTATTTCCAAAATTCACCTACCAATCTAAGAAATTATCCATCTTCCAACGAAATGTGATTGAACTTAGAAGGAAAATTATGAGCTTTGTTTTCAACATCAATTTGAAGACAGATAGGCACATGATAAAAAACCATCAAATTAATAGAACATGATCAAATCTAGGAATAATTTTATCCAATCCTCTAGATACAAAAAATCTATCAAGTCTCTTTGATATAGTAGACTCCCTAACTACGCCATTCCTCTAGGTAGGAGCTAAAGGAGCAAGAACCACATCTCTGCGATTATTTGCCTGAAAAAACTCATAGAAAATGTATGAAAGGTGATCCAATCTACAAGACGACCCTCAAACTTCACATGCATCTAAGGTCAAGTTCAATATCCACCAAGGATCTCAAAGAATAACATTATCCTCCATATATGGATCTCAAAGAATACCATTACCCCCCATAGATTCCATAAATTGTTTCTACCTATGTAGAGACCATAATAGTTCAACACTTTGATCATCTCATCATGTCCTCTGATCTTCCCCTTTAGCAGGATTCCTCAGCCACCAAAACGACCATTAGCATCAATTGCACATCATTCCCATTCGAAAATAGTCTCAAAAAGAACTCATAAGCCTTAAAGGCCAGGAACATTGTCTCTTGAATAATCACTGTTGATTGCATGGGCAGACCCGGGTTTACTATACTCAATCAACAACACCCTTAACTCACTGGCCCTTTCGGTGACAGAACGCGAAGCGATCTGAAGTCTCACCTGAAGTGAATCTAATGGGTTGGCCAAGACTCAAGTGTCTTAGACCAGGTTCTGCGCATCCTACTTTTCTCTTCTCTTACCCCTGTGAGACACAAGGTCAGCTATATCCGCGCATCGCACATCCTCTTCTACTCGCAGCACTTTTAGCCTTGCGATTCTTCTCTACGCGCAAGTCACGCGGTTTCTTCCCACGTCGCACGACTTCCGCTTACTCACAATATTCCCAACCTTATCGCATTTCTGCGCACTGCGGGACACCCAGCTTCTCCTCAACGCTAAGCCCTCAGCTCGCAGTATCGCGCACCGCAGCTCCTCTGCCGGTGCGATATCGCCTCTCTGCGATATCTTACCACTACGACTTTGCACTCTTAGCGTTGACTGTGTCACGGTGCGAAACTCTACTTTTCAGAAGTTATATTGTGAGTAAATGGTCATCAGAAACAGACGTAAAGGAGTCTTTAAACAGCTTACTAGAATACTTTAACTTATCTCTATCATCTTGCATAACCATGAGCTGAGCAATACACACATTTACTTACTGCAACTAACATTATATGCATGATAACCAGCAACAATAAGTAAATACAATCACATTCATACAACACATAACACGCAGATTTAACGTGGTTCACCCCCAGGATGGGAGTTACGTCCACCAAACTGTGCTTCTATTATATATCTTGAGGGAAGTTAGCACAGTCTGTTGCATTGCATATGCAGCGCGAGATCTCTTCTAGATCTCTGGTCTATCTCTATCTCTATATTGCCTTTCTTTCAATAGATCCTTCCCTCTCTTTCCTCTCTGTGGATGGTTACATACAGACTCAAATGACTCACAGACAAGCTAGGTGTCTGGATCGTTACAACACAGTCTGTCTGACTGACTCCTGAGTCTACTAAAAAATACTCTACTGACCAACTAACGACTCATCCTATGAACCAACCAACTGGCTAACTGACTGATTAGCTAACCCTTTACAATACAAAATGCAAGCTTTTATAGGTGGCCCTAAGGTCTCACCTTTACAACACCGTGGGCCTGTCCCAACAGTAAACCCATACCCTAAATTAGTGACAGCCGGTCCTCTCTGTCCTTGAGGTAGCCGCTTCCCGTCACACCACAGCTCTCTGCAATCTTCCATGCTTCCCGGCATTGACCATGGGTACTATGCACCGCTTCTCTGCTTTCTGTCCTTCGCCTTCAATGCTTGAGCCTCGTTGCTCCTTCTTCTTTATGAGGGTCGCTGAGCCCTCCTGTCTTCTGCCGCTGCCTTCAATGCAGTGGTTGAGCTTTCTTCTCTCGGTCGCTCAGGTACCGTTGCCTTCTTGACTTTTCTATCCCAAAAGTCATGGTTTCCGGCTCTGCTCTCCAGCTGGAAACGTGCTACGACGTCGTAGCTCTTCCTTGTCTTCTTTCCGCCAAAAATATATCTTTCCGCTAAAACTAGCAGCTTCTTCTGTAGCTGCGGGACCCTGCTCCAACAGTCCCCTAACACTTACTTGTGGCTCGCCCTCGAGCCACCTAGAACAGGCTTCTCCTGCTGCAACTTATCCTTCGCCTCCTGCGAAGTGCGCTGTAACCTACCTTGAAGTCCTGTGACTTCATTCTTCATCTCCTCAGCACGTTCTTTCTGGAGTTTCAGTAACTTAGTTCGCTGGGCTCTCTTATCCTTTCTGCCCATAGTCACGGTTTCGCTCTCTTCGCTCTTTCTTCTGTATGAGCGCTCTAGTGTTTGAGAAGTGTTCCACAGATATCCTTTCCTTTTTATCTGGGTTAGAACTTTTATCACAAGGAAAATCTGTATCTTCCAGCCTTCTCAAACATTTCCTTCCATCTAGAGCCTCGTGGATGGAGAAGAAGCAACCCATGGACTCCGCTCCGAGAACAATCCTTTGTCCTCGTTCTGGAAGTCTCCCCTCCATTGGGTTTGCAGTCTTCTTCCACTTCTCTGCTCTTCGATGTGGGCCAGATCCGCATGCTGCCTCTGACCCTCAAGTTTCTGTTTCAGTACCTCCGCAGTCTTCCGTGCTTCTCTTAGCTGATCAGATAGGTCAGCGATTTTCTCCCGTTGCTTTCTTTTTCTCATTTTTACCTTTCTCCTAGCGGGATATTTCTTCTCATCATTCTTGTGCTCTGCTTTCTTATCTTCAGTGATCGGCTCGGCGTTCTTCTTCTCCTTAGCAAAGACTTTAGTGACAACTTCTACTTCTGGTGCTTGACTCTTCATCCTTAGCGACTGTCTAACTTGTGCTGTCTCGATTTTCACAACCTTGGGTGGCGTCGTCATGGCGAACACACGGCCAGTACGTTCTTTCTAAAACTTCACTTCTATAGGTTTGGCCTCAGTCAGAATCTGCTCGGCTCAATACTCTGGTCGTGCAGTGGCTTCGAACTCTGGAAGTCACTGTACTCTGCAACTTAATTGGCTCTGCACAGGGGGCACTTTTCACTGCTTTGCATGGCTCTCGATATTTAGCAACTGTACCCTTCCTACTTGAAGGATGTCTACTTTTATGCTGAAGGCATACTACCGGACGCAATGGTCCTCCTAGGTCAACCCCGTTGGTCATCATAATTACTTGGACGAGACCCTACCTGTCATTCTGATCTGTCATAATTGCTGAGATCTGATCACGTGTCCCTCAAAATGTGCATATCCAGGCATCGGTGTCGTCGGAGATTTACCCAATCTGGAAACTTTATTATACTGCTGCCAAATCTACGGTAGGGGATACCGGTCATTTCTTCATTAACTACCTGTCAGATAGTGACTTGACTAGCCCACTGTCAGTTGCAGACTGAATACGTGGCAGGGGGAAACATCTTACTGCTGCGATGCAACTCCGCATCACCTGCGTAAACAAACAGTGTCAAAACTAACATTTTTTTTATTTTTTTTTTAAGGGTGTAGACTCATTCCCGACGCGATGCCTCCTTTCAACTACACTGGACATATGCACCGGTGCGACTGGTTTTAAGCTAAGGCTGAGAGGCGAGGTGGCTATCACTATAGAGTTTAAGCCTACTGCCATTGATCCATCCGTGCAAAAGCTCCCCGTTCAGCTGGTTGAGCTGAACGGCACCTCCTTCTGTGACTTGTTGTATCTGATATGGCCCTAGCCAATGTGTCTTGAACTTCCCTGGGAACTTGATGAATTTGCTGTCATAGAGGAGCACCAGGTCTCCGGTCTGGAAATTCTTATTCTTAATGTGTCTGTCATGCCAAGCTTTTTCTCGGGCCTTCTGCACTTTCTGATGGAATCCGACGATGAACCTGTCTTCTTCTAGGGCCAGCAGCTGTGCTAGCCTTGCTTCAACTGTGTCTGTATCAGTCATCTCGGTAATCTGAGCGATTCTTAAGCTGGGAAGAATATACTCCATAGGCATAACAGCCTCTTGTCCATATACCAAGCTGAAAGGTGTGTGTCCCGTAAGTTTCTTGCATGTGGTTCTGTATGCCCATAAGACAGCGTTAACTCTGAGGTCCCAATCATTCCTCTGGCTGTTACAGATCTTGGTAAGAGCATTTTCTAAAATCTTGTTAAAGGCCTCTACTGTACCATTAGCCTGCGGGTGGTAGGGAGTGCTCTTATGGTGCTGAATCTGGAATTCTTCTGTTAATGCTTCAATAGTACTGTTCAAGAAATGTGTACCTTGATCGCTCATCAAAATTACTGGGCATCCGAACCTGCTGATGATGTTTTCAAAGAGGAACTGTGCAGCTGTAGCGGCATCACAATTTCGTACTGCTTTGGCCTCCGCCCATCTGGTGAGGTATTCTGTTGCAGTGATAATATATCTCGCACCCGTGCACTTCCCTGGTGGGTTGATAGGACCCACAAAATCGATAGCCCATTTTTCGAATGCGCGCAACGTGACCTACGGTCGCAGCGGAATTTCATTGCGTCGTGAGGGTTTTCCTACCCTTTGGCAGATATCGCAGCATCTGCAAAAGTCCTTAGTGTCTTTATGCAATGTAGGAAACCACAAGCCCGCTTCTAAGATTTTCTGCGCAATCGGTTTTCCAGCGAAGTGACCTCCTGCGGTTCCTGAATGAGCCTCTTTGATAATAACGTCTTTTTCATGCGGCATTACACATCTGCGTAGAATTTCATCCAGGCCTAACTTGTATAGGCATCCTGCAATGAGGGTGAAATCTGCTGCCTTCACAACCAACTGTTTCTTTTGCTGCTTAGTAAACTCATCAGGTGCTACTCCTGTGGTGAGGAATTGAATAATGTCGGCATAGTACTCATCTGCAATCTGTATGGAAAACAACGACGCATCTGGCAAATTGTCTTCTAGGTTACTGGGCTCTTCTCCTGAGGCTAACCGCGACAGATGATCCGGTCCTGCATTCAGTCTTCCTGGTTTCACAATGATTTCAAAATCATACTCCTGGAAGAGGAGTAACCATCTGCAGATTCTCCCCCCTAACACTGGTTTATTGACTAGGTACTTCAATGCAGAATGATCAGTAAACATTTTAAACGAGGCGCCCAATAGATAGTGCCTGAACTTCTGTAGCGCATATACCATAGCTAAGCCCTCCCTTTCTGTTGTGGTGTAGTTTTTTTCCACTGTGGATAGCTTTCTGCTGGAGTAAGTGATAGGATGGTCAAGATCTCATTCTCCTGGCTGGGTCAAGGCGACTCCTAATGCGATGCCGGATGCATCCACATGTACATGGAAAGGCTTAGTCCAGTCTGGGAATACTAGGATGGGTGCTGTAACCATCTTCTCCTTAAGTATGTCTAGACTCTACTGGCATTCCTCGTTCCATAGGAATTTGACATCCTTCTTGAGCAATTTCTCCATCGGCGCTGTAATCTTTGCGTAGCCCTTGATGAACTTTCTGTAGTACCCGGTATGACCAAGTACTGTCCTCAGTTGCTTGACTGAGTTGGGTGCTGGAAGGTTTACAATGATAGCGATCTTGGCGGGGTCTACCATCAAGCCTTGTCTGCAAACAATGTGACCCAACAAGATACCAAATGGTGCACAGAATATACATTTTTTCAAGTTTAGTGAAATCTGGTACTGCCTACATTTCTCTAACATCAGTCTGAGATCGCCTACGTGCTTATCAATTAGCCCAAATACAGTCCAATCATCAAAATATACTTCTAAGAACTTATGGATGTATTCTTTAAATACAGCAACTACTACTCTAGAAAATATAGCTGGTGCATTCTTAAGACCAAAGGGCATTACCGTATACTGGAACGAGCCCCATTCTGTTGCAAAGGTGGTCTTGGATCGATCTTCTGGATGTATTCTGATCTGATGGTAGCCTGAAAACCCATCGGTGAAGGGATAAACCTCCTGTCCTCCCACGTTGTCTAATACTTCATCAGTGAACGGTGTTGGAAATGGATCATGAAGTGATGCATCGTTGAGTTTCCGCAGATCAACACAGATCCTGATGTCCCCTTTTGTTTTCTTCTCTTGCACTACCATAGGGCTAACCCATTCGCTTTCCTCAACTGGCTCGATGATGCCTGCTACTAGCATTTTATCAATTTCTTCCTTTACTTTTTCTTTGTAGCGCGGATTCAATCTGTATGGGCGCTGCTTAACTCGTCTAGTATCTTCCTTTAATGGTATCCTCATGACTCCCAGGTCTCCAACTATTCCCTTCATCTCTGTGAACTTGGTGGGAAATAGGTCCTGATAGTCGTGTAACAGATCTGCAATGTGGCCGACTGTTTCATCATTCCAGTAGTCTCCAATAGAGGCAAACTTAGGTTCTGCGGCTGTGCCGATATTGATCTTTTAATCTTGATAGGCTCGGTGATCGCTGGAATCTCTAACTGTGGTCCCTCCACATCGCGAGTGCCTTCTGATTCGGGAATGTTGGTATTGCGAGGATCCTCATCCGCCTCCTCTGATTCTGATGTAAAATTATAACATTCCAACGCCTCTTCTAGCTGGATAGTCCACTCAGGTTGGACTGGTACTGAGATGGTGCGATCCTTAAAAATCTTTGTCTTGATTATGTCTAGGGCCTGCACAACACTTGGATGTTCTGACTCAAATGCAAAGGTGAGTAGGAAGCTGTCTGTCATAAGTGACCATGTGGTTGTTCCTTTACGCAGCTCGGTCTCTGTATACCAATTCCTTGGAATTGTGTCCAATGTGTGAATGAATCTGTGAACCCATTCATCCTCTGGAATGTCCGACCAGTTCTGTTCACATGTGTGAATGTGTATCCTGGGGTCAGTTTCTCTTGTGTATTTCTGCTGAACATACTCTCTGTTGTCAGAAAATCTGATTTCCATCAGTCTTTTTATATTATCCCATGATGCGATACTCTCTTTATGCGCATACCACCATCTTGCAGGTGTAGCTCGAACTGCAAGGTCCATAGCTGCGATCCTTTGTTCATGAGGAATTTGTTGCTCAATCTGTTCAAAAAAATCCTAAATATCCGTCAGACCATTATATGATGGAGTCTGCGCGATCTCGGCGCTAATCCATCGCAGTGACTTATTTATAAACGTACATCTGCGCGATGAGACTTCCTAAAGTCTATTCTGCCAGTTTTCGAGACCAACATCCGAATCTGATGCGCATGAGCTGTCGCATCGCCAACTAATATGCCCTTCTGCGGTTGGATTTATATAGTCATTCTGGTTTGCAGTCATCTGGTACAGACTATCGATGTTATGTGCCTCTTCCTCTACTCGGATGGGTTCAATATATCTAGGACCTTGGTAAGGGTCCAACGGTGCGATGACCCAGATCTGCGCATCCTCAAAGGTCATTTGTCGTTTCTTTAGGTCAATGACAGCTTTGCTGCCAATTGCCCAATCAATACTTAATAGTGTTGGATATGGTCGACTGTCACCAATGATTTCTATAACCTCGAAGTCCACAAAAGTAGGAACTCCGTCAATATCAAATGGCACCTGCGGTAGTCGACCCAATGGTGATACTCGCTGTTGATTAGGTAATCTCAGGTGGATAGGTGATAGGGATAACTTAGGGCTACCCATCTGTTCCCATGTCTGCTTAGTTAGAACATTCACCTCTGATCCTAGATCTAAGACAACTTCATCCATTTCAAATTCACCAATCTGCGCTGTGAATTTCATCTCTCTTCCTGTCCTTGCGTGTCTTGTAATATTATGGCCAGCGCGGTATGCACTGCCCGAGAGAGAGGATTGCTGGCACTGATCTATCATGCACTGTAGCTCGCCGACAGCTTTATCATTTCTCAGGAGTTTCAAGCAGCTTTGCAGGAAGGCTTGTACACTTCCTGTCGATTCATCCTCGTCACCTCTTCCGAATGTGGTAGCCTGCGGTGCCTGCTCAGGGATATCGCTACAAGGTACTTGCTGCGGTACGCTCCTAGTTGGCGGTACCTGCGGTCCTGATGGTGTAGGTTCGTCAAAGGAAGCCTTGGCTTCATGAAATGTCTCTTTATTCTTCTGTAGGTCGAGTGCTATTACTTTAGTAGGAGCTCTGCGCACCCACCCCTGACTTGAGTTCTTTTCGGCCTCCTGCGATGTGCCACTGGTGGAAGCACCGCTCCGAGTCACAATGTTAACTGCTGGTTCTGGTTCCTTAGGTTCAGCAGCAATAAGCTGGATGTTCTGTTGTGCTGCGGGCTTAGGGTCTCTGATCTTAGCTATCAAGATAGGACACTCTTCTATGGTATGATCATAAGATTTGCAGTAGTTACAAGTAGTAGTGGCATTCTGACAGTCCCTAGCATAGTGTCCTGTGATTCCACAATTATAACAAGTGACTGGTCCGCCACCTTGGCCAAAACCTCCTCCTCAGCCAAATCCTTCTCCTCGTGCGAAGCCTCCTCCACGGCCTCGTCCTCTGAATCCTCCTCCACGGCCTCCATACGTTTGATCCGGCTGTGGTCCTATTGCTGGTCCCTGTGTGTCTGCTGGGACTCTGTACACATCCTGTGTTCTTTCTGACATGAGATCATAAGCTCGGCAGTCTTGTTGATCGTGCCCGACGGACTTACAAAAGATAGAGTATAGGTTTTTAGGTGTCTGTACATACTTCTGAAAAAAAGGGCATTGCTGAGGTGGATGTCCTTGTGTTTTACATATTTCACACCATGGCCCTTGTGTTCGTGGTAAGGGGTTAGGAGCCCCTGACGCTAAATATTCTGCAAAGACTGGACAGTTATCTTTACTATGGCCCTGTGCTCTACACTTTATGCACCATATTTCCTGCATAACCTCTTTCCCTTTTTTAAGTTCATGTATCTGTAACGTGAGGTTGGCCAACTGGGTCTGTAGAGTTGTCATGCCTGTACTGGTTTCTGCTAAAGGTGAAGCCTCTAGTTTCATTGCCATCTCCAGCGCTTCATCTTGAGTAGTAAGTTTCTGCTGCATTAGTGGCATTCTGATATGAGGGAGCAGTGCTGCAATAAACCATTCCTTATGCTGCTGTGGCGCAAAATCAAAAATTACTTGGTCTATAAGAGCTTTGAATTTCTGGTCAAAGTCCCATACTGACTCTGATGGTAGCTACTTAACATCCTTAAGCTCTGTAATGCACTGAGACTCAGACTTAGGTTTCTTAAATTCTTTAATCATGGCGTTCTTGACCTGGGCAAGCATCTTGGGTAATGTAGTATACTTTATGTACCATGTCACGGCTCTGTCTCGGAGTGTGGTGACCAACTGTACAAGTTTAAGGTTATCATCGTTGATTGTTTTAATGGTCCACATAGCTTCGCATAGGAACCAATGCTGTTTCGGGTCCTCTGCTCCTGTACCTTTAAAAATAGGTAGCTTCATGTTGTCTCCCATTCTATTTCTCTGTGGTGGGTTCTGACTGACTGGGCTACTACTACTCAGCGGTGTAGGTGAAGGTGCTGTAGCGGGAGTAGGTACTGACTGTGAGCTACTAGATGGAGGACCCACGGGGTTATTCTGAGTCCCTGTCTGCTTCTGTGGAGTATAAGGATGGTAAGGGATACCCCCCTTTGGTTCTTCTGTGGTGCTAGGGCTCTGTTTTCTAATACTGTCTGGTCTGTCTTCAAATACACGAGAACTAAAATCTACTTTATACTTCTTTCCACTACGTGTTCGTCCAATGTCATCAAAATCACTTTCAAACTCTTGTGACATTACTATCTTTACTTATTCATCTGAGACTAGATCCATTGTTCCTTTTTCATATAACAGCATCTTAAGGGACAAGTTTAGAGATCTTAGGTACTTACCACGGTATCCTATGAAGAAGTATCGTTCAGCTGCACTGAAGCTCTTTCTCTGGTCAACTGCAAATTCTGTAACAAATCCTTCTAGCAAACTTGTCAGCCAGAAGTCCACTACTCTCGTAATCGGATTGTCGAGGTTCTGCACGGTCTGAATCAGCTCCGGTGTCCAGACAATGTTCTTTTCTTCTTGAATGTCTTCCTATCTGTCAACTTGGATAACCAGTCAAAAAGCTCGTTTCCGTAGGTTGCAAAAAATATAGTGTGTATGTCTGAAGCGATATGCTTTTCTAACCAGGATTCTGTGCTTAGTCTCGGACTCCTATTCTCTTTCTTGGCGAACTCCCTTAAGTCTGAATCCAGCCACTGGTGAAACTCTTCTCTAGTAGGATGCCAACAGAACATTGACTCCCAGTCGTTTAAAACGGCAACGGAACCATTTGTTGATTGCATGGGCAGACCCGGGTTTACTATACTCAATCAACAACACCCTTAACTCACTGGCCCTTTCGGCGACAGACCGCGAAGCGATCTGAAGTCCCACCCAAGGTGAATCTAATGGGTTGGACAAGACTCAAGTGTCTTGGACCAGGTTCTGCGCATCCTACTTTTCTCTTCTCTTACCCCTGTGAGACACAAGTTCAGCTATATCCGCACATCGTACAACCTCTTCTACTCGCAGCACTTTTAGCCTTGCGATTCTTCTCTACGCGCAAGTCGCGTGGTTTCTTCCCGCGTCGCACGACTTCCGCTTACTCACAATATTCCCAACCTTATCGCATTTCTGCGCACCGCGGGACACCCAGCTTCTCCTCAACGCTAAGCCCTCAGCTCGCAGTATCGCACACCGCAGCTCCTCTGCCGGTGCGATATCGCCTCTCTGCGATATCTTACCACTACGACTTTGCACTCTTAGCATTGACTGTGTCACGGTGCGAAACTCTACTTTTCAGAAGTTATATTGTGAGTAAATGGTCATCAGAAACAGACGTAAAGGAGTCTTTAAACAGCTTACTAGAATACTTTAACTTATCTCTATCATCTTGCATAACCATGAGCTGAGCAATACACACATTTACTTACTGCAACTAACATTATATGCATGATAACCAGCAACAATAAGCAAATACAATCACATTCATACAACACATAACACGCAGATTTAACGTGGTTCACCCCCAGGATGGGAGTTACGTCCACCAAACTGTGCTTCTATTATATATCTTGAGGGAAGTTAGCACAGTCTGATGCACTGCATATGCAGCATGAGATCTCTTCTAGATCTCTGGTCTATCTCTATCTCTATATTGCCTTTCTTTCAATAGATCCTTCCCTCTCTTTCCTCTCTGTGGATGGTTACATACAAACTCAAATGACTCACAGACAAGCTAGGTGTCTGGATCGTTACAACACAGTCTGTCTAACTGACTCCAGAGTCTACTAAAAAATACTCTACTAACCAACTAATGACTCATCCTATGAACCAACCAACTGGCTAACTGACTGATTAGCTAACCCTTTACAATACAAAATGCAAGCTTTTATAGGCGGCCCTAAGGTCTCACCTTTACAACACTGTGGGCCTGTCCCAACAGTAAACCCATACCCTAAATTAGTGACAGTCGGTCCTCTCTGTCCTTGAGGTAGCCGCTTCCCGTCACACCACAGCTCTCTGCAGTCTTCCATGCTTCCCGGCACTGACCATGGGTACTATGCACCGCTTCTCTGCTTTCTGTCCTTCGCCTTCAATGATTGAGCCTCGTTGCTCCTTCTTCTTTATGAGGGTCACTGAGCCCTCCTGTCTTCCGCCGCTGCCTTCAATGCAGTGATTGAGCTTTCTTCTCTCGGCCACTCAGGTACCGTTGCCTTCTTGACTTTTCTATCCCAAAAGTCATGGTTTCCGGCTCTGCTCTCCAGCTGGAAAGTTGCTACGGCGTCGTAGCTCTGCCTTGTCTTCTTTCCGCCAAAACTATATCTTTCCGCCAAAACTAGCAGCTTCTTCTGTAGCTGCGGGACCCTGCTCCAACAGTCCCCTAACACTTACTTGTGGCTTGCCCTCGAGCCACCTGGAACAGGCTTCTCCTGCTGCAACTTATCCTTCGCCTCCTGCGAAGTGCGCTGTAACCTGCCTTGAAGTCCTGCGACTTCATTCTTCATCTCCTCAGCACGTTCTTTCTAGATTTTTGGTAACTTAGTTCGCTGGGCTCTCTTATCCTTTCTGCCCATAGTCACGGTTTCGCTCTCTTCGCTCTTTCTTCTGTATGAGCGCTCTAGTGTTTGAGAAGTGTTCCATAGATATCCTTTCCTTTTTATCTGGGTTAGAACTTTTATCACAAGGAAAATCTGTATCTTCCAGCCTTCTCAAACATTTCCTTCCATCTAGAGCGTCGTGGATGGAGAAGAAGCAACCCATGGACTCCGCTCCGAGAACAAGCCTTTGTCCTCGTTCTGGAAGTCTCCCCTCCATTGGGTTTGCAGTCTTCTTCCACTTCTCTACTCTTCGATGTGGGCCAGATCCGCATGCTGCCTCTGACCCTCGGGTTTCTTTTTCAGTACCTCTGCAGTCTTTCGTGCTTCTCTTAGCTGATCAAATAGGTCAGCGATTTTCTCCCGTTGCTTTCTTTTTCTGATTTTTACCTTTCTCCTAGCGGGAGATTTCTTCTCATCATTCTTGTGCTCTGCTTTCTTATCTTCAGTGATCGGCTCGGCGTTCTTCTTCTCCTTAGCAAAGACTTTAGTGACAACTTCTACTTCTAGTGCTTGACTCTTCATCCTTAGCGACTGTCTAACTTGTGCTGTCTCGATTTTCACAAACTTGGGTGGCGTCGTCATGGCGAACACACGGCCAGTACGTTCTTTCTAAAACTTCACTTCTATAGGTTTGGCCTCAGTCAGAATCTGCTCAGCTCAATACTCTGGTCGTGCAGTGGCTTCGAACTCTGGAAGTCACTGTACTCTGCAACTTAATTGGCTCTGCACAGGGGGGCACTTATCACTGCTTTGCATGGCTCTCGATATTTAGCAACTGTACCCTTCCTACTTGAAGGATGTCTGCTTTTATGCCGAAGGCATACTACCGGACGCAACGGTCCTCCTAGGTCAACCCCGTTGGTCATCATAATTACTTGGACGAGACCCTACCCGTCATTCTGATTTGTCATAATTGCTGAGATCTGATCATGTGTCCCTCAAAACATGCATATCCAGGCATTGGTGTCGTTAGAGATTTACCCAATATGGAAACTTTATTATACTGCTGCCAAATCTACGGTAGGGGATACCGGTCATTTCTTCATTAACTACCTGTCAGATAGTGACTTGACTAGCCCACTGTCGGTTGCAAACGGAATACGTGGCAGGGGGAAACATCTTACTGCTGCGATGCAACTCCGCATCACCTGCGCAAACAAACAGTGTCAAAACTAACATTTGTTTTAATTTTTTTTTTGTTTAGAGTGTAGACTCATTCCCAGCGCGATGCCTCCTTTCAACTACATTGGACATCTGCACCGGTGCGACTGGTTTTAAGCTAAGGCTGAGACGCGAGGTGGCTATCACTATAGATTTTAAGCCTACTACCATTGATCCATGTGGGCAAAAGCTCCCCGTTCAGCTGGTTGAGCTGAACGGCACCTCCTTCTGTGACTTGTTGTATCTGATATGGCCCTAGCCAATGTGTCTTGAACTTCCCTGGGAACTTGATGAATTTGCTGTCATAGAGGAGCACCAGGTCTCCGGTCTGGAAAGTCTTATTCTTAATGTGTCTGTCATCCCAAGATTTTTCTCGGGCCTTCTGCACTTTCTAATGGAATCCGACGATGAACCTGTCTTCTTCTAGGGCCAGCAGCTGTGCTAGCCTTGCTTCAACTGTGTATGTATCAGTCATCTCTGTAATCTGAGCGATTCTTAAGCTGGGAAGAATATACTCCATAGGCATAACAGCCTCTTGTCCATATACCAAGCTGAAAGGTGTGTGTCCCGTAACTTTCTTGCATGTGGTTCTGTATGCCCATAAGACAGCGTTAACTCTGAGGTCCCAATCATTCCTCTGGCTGTTACAGATCTTGGTAAGAGCATTTTCTAAAATCTTGTTAAAGGCCTCTACTGTACCATTAGCCTGCGGGTGGTAGGGAGTGCTCTTATGGTGCTGAATCTGGAATTCTTCTGTTAATGCTTCAATAGTACTGTTCAAGAAATGTGTTCCTTGATCGCTCATCAAAATTACTGGGCATCCGAACCTGCTGATGATGTTTTCAAAGAGGAACTGTGCAGCTGTAGCGGCATCACAATTTCATACTGCTTTGGCCTCCGCCCATCTGGTGAGGTATTCTGTTCCAGTGATAATATATCTCGCACCCATGCGCTTCCCTGGTGGGTTGATAGGACCCACAAAATCGATAGCCCATTTGTCGAATGCGCGCAACGTGAACTGCGGTCGAAGGGGCATTTCATCACGTCGTGAGGGTTTTCCTACCCTTTGGCAGATATCGCAGCATCTGCAAAAGTCCTTAGTGTCTTTATGCAATGTAGGTCACCACAAGCACGCTTCTAAGATTTTCTGCGCAGTCGGTTTTCCAGCGAAGTGACCTCCTGCGGTTCCTGAATGAGCCTCTTTGATAATAACGTCTTTTTCATGTGGCATTACACATCTGCGTAGAATTTCATCCGGGCCTAACTTGTATAGGCATCCTGCAATGAGGGTGAAATCTGCTGCCTTCACAACCAACTGTTTCTTTTGCTGCTTAGTAAACTCATCAGGTGCTACTCCTGTGGTGAGGAATTGAATAATGTCGGCATAGTACTCATCTGCAATCTGTACGGAAAACAACAACGCATCTGGCAGATTGTCTTCTAGGTTACTGGGCTCTTCTCCTGAGTCTAACCACGATAGATGATCCGGTCCTACATTCATTCTTCCTGGTTTCACAATGATTTCAAAATCATACTCCTGGAAGAGGAGTAACCATCTGCAGATTCTCCCCCCTAACACTGGTTTATTGACTAGGTACTTCAATGCGGAATGATCAGTAAACATTTTAAACGAGGCACCCAATAGATAGTGGCTGAAATTCTGCAGCGCATATACCATAGCTAAGCCCTCCCTTTCTGTTGTGGTGTAGTTTTTTTCCACTGTGGATAGCTTTCTGCTGGAGTAAGCGATAGGATGGTCAAGATCTCCTTCTCCTGGCTGGGTCAAGATGACTCCTAATGCGATGCCGGATGCATCCACATGTACATGGAAAGGCTTAGTCCAGTCTGGGAATACTAGGATGGGTGCTGTAACCATCTTCTCCTTAAGTATGTCTAGACTCTGCTAGCATTCCTCGTTCCATAGGAATTTGACATCCTTCTTGAGCAATTTCTCCATCGGCGAT
>LPNX010960411.1:260806-278957 GCA_001517045.1 Pseudotsuga menziesii | reverse complement strand
ATGACTCCCAGGTCTCCAACTATTCCCTTCATCTCTGTGAACTTGGTGGGAAATAGGTCCTGATAGTCGTGTAACAGATCTGCAATGTGGCCGACTGTTTCATAATTCCAGTAGTCTCCAATAGAGGCAAAATTAGGTTCTGCGGCTGTGCCGATATTGATCTTTTTAATCTTGATAGGCTCGGTGATCGCTGGAATCTCTAACTGTGGTCCCTCCACATCGTGAGTGCCTTCTGATTCGGGAATGTTGGTATTGCAAGGATCCTCATCCGCCTCCTCTGATTCTGATGTAAAATTATAACATTCGAACGCCTCTTCTAGCTGGATAGTCCACTCAGGTTGGACTGGTACTGAGATGGTGCGATCCTTAAAAATCTTTGTCTTGATTATGTCTAGGGCCTGTGCAACACTTGGATGTTCTGACTCAAACGCAAAGGTGAGTAGGAAGCTGTTTGTCATAAGTGACCATGTGGTTGTTCCTTTGCGCAGCTCAGTCTCTGTATACCAATTCCTTGGAATTGTGTCCAATGTGTGAATGAATCTGTGAACCCATTCATCCTCTGGAATGTCCGACCAGTTCTGTTCACATGTCTGAATGTGTATCCTGGGGTCAGTTTCTCCTGTGTATTTCTGCTGAACATACTCTCTGTTGTCAGAAAATCTGATTTCCATCAGTCTTTTTATATTATCCCATGATACGATACTCTCTTTATGCGCATACCACCATCTTGTAGGTGTAGCTCGAACTGCAAGGTCCATAGCTGCGATCCTTTGTTCATGAGGAATTTGTTGCTCAATCTGTTCAAAAAAATACTGAATATCCGTCAGACCATGATATGATGGAGTCTCCGCAATCTCGGCGTCAATCCATCGCAGTGACTTACTTATAAATGTACATCTGCGCGATGAGACTTCGTAAAGTCTGTTCTGCCAGTTTTCGAGACCAACATCCGAATCTGATGCGCATGAGCTGTCGCATCGCCAACTAATATGCCCTTCTGCGGTTGGATTTATATAGTCGTTCTGGTTTGCATTTATCTGGTACAGACTATCGATGTTATGTGCCTCTTCCTCTGCTCGGATGGGTTCAATATATCTAGGACCTTGGTAAGGGTCCAGCGGTGCGATGACCCGGATCTGCGCATCCTCAAAGGTCATTTGTCGTTTCTTTAGGTCAATGACAGCTTTGCTGCCAATTTCCCAATCAATACTTAATAGTGTCGGATATGGTCGACTGTCACCAATGATTTCTATAACCTCGAAGTCCACAAAAGTACGAACTCCGTCAATATCAACTGGCACCTGCGGTAGTCGACCCAATGGTGATACTCGCTGCTGATTAGCTAATCTCAGGTGGATAGGTAATAGGGCTAACTGAGGGCTACCCATCTGTTCCCATGTCTGCTTAGTTAGAACATTCACCTCTGATCCTAGATCTAAGACAACTTCATCCATTTCAAATTCACCAATCTGCGCTGTGAATTTCAATTCTCTTCATGTCCTTGCGTGTCTTGTAATATTATGGACAGCGCGGTGTGCACTGCCCGAGAGAGAGGATTGCTGGCACTGATCTATCATGCACTATAGCTCACCGATAGCTTTATCATTTCTCAGGAGTTTCAGGCAGCTTTGCAAGAAGGCTTGTACACTTCCTGTCGATTCATCCTCGTCACCTCTTCCGGATGTGGTAGCCTGCGGTGCCTGCTCAGGGCTATCGCTACAAGGTACTTGCTGCGGTACGCTCCTAGATGGCGGTACTTGTGGTCCTGATGGTGTAGGTTCGTCAAAGGAAGCCTTGGCTTCATGAAAGGTCTCTTTATTCTTCTGTAGGTCGAGTGCTGTTACTTTAGTAGGAGCTCTGCGCACCCACCCCTGACTTGTGTTCTTTTTGGCCTCCTGCGATGTGCCACTGGTGGAAGCACCGCTACGAGTCACAATGTTAACTGCTGGTTCTGGTTCCTTAGGTTCAGCAGCAATAAGCTGGATTTTCTGGTGTGCTGCGGGCTTAGGGTCTCTGATATTAGCTATCAAGATAGGACACTCTTCTATGGTATGATCATAAGATTTGCAGTAGTTACAAGTAGTAGTGGCATTCTGACAGTCCCTAGCATAGTGTCCTGTGATTCCACAATTATAACAAGTGACTGGTCCGCAACCTTGGCCAAAACCTCCTCCTCAGCCAAAGCCTTCTCCTCGTGCGAAGCCTCCTCCACGGCCTCGTCCTCTGAATCCTCCTCCACGGACTCCATACGTCTGATCCGGCTGTGGTCCTATTGTTGGACCCTATGTGTCTGCTTGGACTCTGTACACATCCTGTGTTCTTTCTGACATGAGATCATAAGCTCGGCAGTCTTGTTGATCGTTCCCGACAGACTTACAAAAGATACAGTATAGGTTTTTAGGTGTCTGTACATACTTATGAAGCAAAGGGAATTGCTGAGGTGGATGTCCTTGTGTTTTACATATTTCACACCATGGCCCTTGTGTTCGTGGTAAGGGGTTAGGAGCCCCTGACGCTAAACATTCTGCAAAGACTAGACAGTTATCTCTACTATGTCCCTGTGCTCTACACGTTATGCACCATATGTCCTGCATAACCTCTTTCCCTTTTTTAAGTTCATGTATCTGTAACGTGAGGTTGGCCAACTGGGTCTGTAGAGTTTCATGCCTGTACTGGTTTCTACTAAAGGTGAAGCCTCTAGTTTCATTGCCATCTCTAGCGCTTCATCTTGAGTAGTAAGTTTCTGCTGCATTAGTGGCATTCTGATATGAGGGAGCAGTGCTGCAATAAACCATTCCTTATGCTACTGTGGCGCAAAATCAAAACTTACTTGGTCTATAAGAGCTTTGAATTTCTGGTCAAAGTCCCATACTGACGCTGATGGTAGCTGCTTAATATCCTTAAGCTCTGTAATGCACTGAGACTCAGACTTAGGTTTCTTAAATTCTTTAATCATGGCGTTCTTGACCTGGGCAAGCGTCTTGGGTAATGTAGTATACTTTATGTACCATGTCAAGGCTCTGTCTCTGAGTGTGGTGACCAACTGTACAAGTTTAAGGTTATCATCGTTGATTGTTTTAATGGTCCACATAGCTTCGCATAGGAACCAATGTTGTTCCAGGTCGTCTGCTCCTGTACCTTTAAAAATAGGTAGCTTCATGTCGTCTCCCATTCTATTTCTCTGTGGTGGTTTCTGACTGACTGGGCTACTACTACTCAGCGGTGTAGGTGAAGGTGCTGTAGCGGGAGTAGGTACTGACTGTGAGCTACTAGATGGAGTACCGACGGGGTTATTTTGAGTCCCTATCTGCTTCTGTGGAGTATAAGGATGGTAAGGGATACCCCCCTCTGGTTCTTCTGTGGTGCTAGGGCGCTGTTGTCTAATACTGTCTGATCTGTCTTCAAATACAGGAGAACTAAAATCTACTTTATACTTCTTTCCACTACGTGTTCGTCCAATGTCATCAAAATCACTTTCAAACACTTGTGACATTACTATCTTTACTTATTCATCTGAGACTAGATCCATTGTTCCTTTTTCATATAACAGCATCTTAAGGGACAAGTTTAGAGATCTTAGGTACTTACCACGGTATCCTCTGAAGAAGTATCGTTCAGCTGAACTGAAGCTCTTTCTCTGGTCAACTGCAAATTCTGTAACAAATCCTTCTAGCACACTTGTCAGCCAGAAGTCCACTGCTCTCGTAATCGGATTGTCGAGGTTCTGCACGGTCTGAATCAGCTCCGGTGTCCAGACAATGTTTCTTTTCTTCTTGAATGTTTTCCTATCTGTCAACTTGGATAACCAGTCAAAAATCTCATTTCCGTAGGTTGCAAAAAATATAGCGTGTATGTCTAAAGCGATATGCTTTTCTAACCAGGCTTCTGTGCTTAGTCTCGAACTCCTATTCTCTTTCTTGGCGAACTCCCTTAAGTCTGAATCCAGCCACTGGTGAAACTCTTCTCTAGTAGGATGCCAACAGAACATTTACTCCCAGTCGTTTAAACCGGCAACGAAACCATTTCTTGATTGCATGGGCAGACCCGGGTTTACTGTACTCAATCAACAACACCCTTAACTCACTGGCCCTTTCGGCAACAGACCGCGAAGCGATCTGAAGTCTCACCCGAAGTGAATCTAATGGGTTGGCCAAGACTCAAGTGTCTTGGACCAGGTTCTACACATCCTACTTTTCTCTTCTCTTACCCCTGTGAGACACAAGGTCAGCTATATCCGCGCTGGCACATCCTCTTCTACTCGCAGCACTTTTAGTCTTGCAATTCTTCTCTATGCGCAAGTCGCGCGGTTTCTTCCCGCGTCGTACGACTTCCACTTACTCACAATATTCCCAACCTTATCGCATTTCTGCGCACCGCGGGACACCCAGCTTCTCCTCAACGCTAAGCCCTCAGCTCGCAGTATCGCGCACCGCAGCTCCTCTGCCGGTGCGATATCGCCTCTCTGCGATATCTTACCACTACGACTTTGCACTCTTAGCGTTGACTATGTCACGGTGCGAAACTCTACTTTTCAGAAGTTATATTGTGAGTAAATGGTCATCAGAAACAGACGTAAAGGAGTCTTTAAACAGCTTACTAGAATACTTTAACTTATCTCTATCATCTTGCATAACCATGAGCTGAGAAATACACACATTTACTTACTGCAACTAACATTATATGCATGATAACCAGCAACAATAAGCAAATACAATCACATTCATACAACACATAACACGCAGATTTAACGTGGTTCACCCCCAGGATGGGAGTTACGTCCACCAAACTGTGCTTCTATTATATATCTTGAGGGAAGTTAGCACAGTCTGATGCACTGCATATGCAGCACGAGATCTCTTCTAGATCTCTGGTCTATCTCTATCTCTATATTGCCTTTCTTTCAATAGATCCTTCCCTCTCTTTCCTCTCTGTGGATGGTTACATACAGACTCAAATGACTCACAAACAAGCTAGGTGTCTGGATCGTTACAACACAGTCTGTCTAACTGACTCCAGAGTCTACTAAAAAATACTCTACTGACCAACTAACGACTCATCCTATGAACCAACCAACTGGCTAACTGACTGATTAGCTAACCCTTTACAATACAAAATGCAAGCTTTTATAGGTGGCCCTAAGGTCTCGCCTTTACAACACTGTGGGCCTATCCCAACAGTAAACCCATACCCTAAATTAGTGATAGTCGGTCCTCTCTGTCCTTGAGGTAGCCGCTTCCCGTCACACCACAGCTCTCTGCAGTCTTCCATGCTTCCCGGCACTGACCATGGGTACTATGCACCGCTTCTCTGCTTTCTGTCCTTCGCCTTCAATGCTTGAGCCTCGTTGCTCCTTCTTCTTTATGAGGGTCGCTGAGCCCTCCTGTCTTCCGCCGCTGCCTTCAATGCAGTGGTTGAGCTTTCTTCTCTCGGTCGCTCAGGTACCGTTGCCTTCTTGACTTTTCTATCCCAAAAGTCATGGTTTCCGGCTCTGCTCTCCAGCTGGAAACGTGCTACGGCGTCATAGCTCTGCCTTGTCTTCTTTCCGCCAAAACTAGCAGCTTCTTCTGTAGCTGTGGCACCCTGCTCCAACAGTCCCCTAACACTTACTTGTGGCTCGCCCTCGAACCACCTGGAACAGGCTTCTCCTGCTGCAACTTATCCTTCGCCTCCTGCGAAGTGCGCTGTAACCTGCCTTGAAGTCCTGCGACTTCATTCTTCATATCCTCAGCACGTTCTTTCTGGATTTTCGGTAACTTAGTTCGATGGGCTCTCTTATCCTTTCTGCCCATAGTCACGGTTTCGCTGTCTTCGCTCTTTCTTCTGTATGAGCGCTCTAGTGTTTGAGAAGTGTTCCACAGATATCCTTTCCTTTTTATCTGGGTTAGAACTTTTATCACAAGGAAAATCTGTATCTTCCAGCCTTCTCAAACATTTCCTTCCATCTAGAGCATCGTGGATGGAGAAGAAGCAACCCATGGACTTCGCTCCAAGAACAAGCTTTTGTCCTCGTTCTGGAAGTATCCCCTCCGTTGGGTTTGCAGTATTCTTCCACTTCTCTGCTCTTCGATGTGGGCCAGATCCGCATGCTGCCTCTGACCTCAGGTTTCTATTTCAGTACCTCCGCAGTCTTTCGTGCTTCTCTTAGCTGATCAGATAGGTCAGCGATTTTCTCCCGTTGCTTTCTTTTTCTCATTTTTACCTTTCTCCTAGCGGGAGATTTCTTCTCATCATTCTTGTGCTCTGCTTTCTTATCTTCAGTGATCGGCTCGGCGTTCTTCTTCTCCTTAGCAGAGACTTTAGTGACAACTTCTAATTCTGGTGCTTGACTCTTCATCCTTAGCGACTGTCTAACTTGTGCTGTCTCAATTTTCACAACCTTGGGTGGCGTCGTCATGGCGAACACACGTCCAGTACGTTCTTTCTAAAACTTCACTTCTATAGGTTTGGCCTCAGTCAGAATCTGCTCGGCTCAATACTCTGGTTGTGCAGTGGCTTCGAACTCTGGAAGTCACTGTACTCTGCAACTTAATTGGCTCTGCACAGGGGGCACTTATCACTGCTTTGCATGGCTCTCGATATTTAGCAACTGTACCCTTCCTACTTGAAGGATGTCTGCTTTTATGCTGAAGGCATACTACCGGCCGCAACGGTCCTCCTAGGTCAACCCCTTTGGTAATCATCATTACTTGGACGAGACCCTACCCGTCATTCTGATCTGTCATAATTGCTGAGATCTGATCACGTGTCCCTCAAAACGTGCATATCCAGGCATCGGTGTCGTCGGAGATTTATCCAATCTGGAAACTTTATTATACTGCTGCCAAATCTACGGTAGGGGATACCGGTCATTTCTTCATTAACTACCTGTCAGATAGTGACTTGACTAGCCCACTGTCGGTTGCAAACTGAATACGTGGTAGGGGGAAACATCTTACTGCTGCGATGCAACTCCGCATCACCTGCGTAAACAAACAGTGTCAAAACTAACATTTTTTTTTTTTTTTAGGGTGTAGACTCATTCCCGGCGCGATGCCTCCTTTCAACTACACTGGACATCTGCACCGGTGCGATTGGTTTTAAGCTAAGGCTGAGAGGCGAGGTGGCTATCACTATAGATTTTAAGCCTACCGCCATTGATCCATGTGGGAAAAATCTCCCCGTTCAGCTGGTTGAGCTGAACGGCACCTCCTTCTGTGACTTGTTGTATCTGATATGGCCCTAGCCAATGTGTCTTGAACTTCCCTGGGAACTTGATGAATTTGCTGTCATAAAGGAGCACCAGGTCTCCGGTCTGGAAAGTCTTATTCTTAATGTGTCTGTCATGCCAAGCTTTTTCTCGAGCCTTCTGCACTTTCTTATGGAATCCGGCGATGAACCTGTCTTCTTCTAGGGCCAGCAGTTGTGCTAACCTTGCTTCAACTGTGTCTGTATCAGTCATCTCGGTAATCTGAGCGATTCTTAAGCTGGGAAGAATATACTCCATACGCATAACAGCCTCTTGTCCATATACCAAGCTGAAAGGTGTGTGTCCCGTAATTTTCTTGCATGTGGTTCTGTATGCCCATAAGACAACATTAACTCTGAGGTCCCAATCATTCCTCTGGCTGTTACAGATCTTGGTAAGAGCATTTTCTAAAATCTTGTTAAAGGCCTCTACTGTACCATTAGCCTGCGGGTGGTAGGGAGTGCTCTTATGGTGCTGAATCTGGAATTCTTCTGTTAATGCTTCAATAGTACTGTTCAAGAAATGTGTACCTTGATCGCTCATCAAAATTACTCAGCATCCGAACCTGCTGATGATGTTTTCAAAGAGGAACTGTGCAGCTGTAGCGGCATCACAATTTCGTACTGCTTTGGCCTCCGCCCATCTGGTGAGGTATTTTGTTCCAGTGATAATATATCTCGCACCCGTGCGCTTCCCTGGTGGGTTGATAGGACCCACAAAATCGATAGCCCATTTGTCGAATGTGCGCAACGTGACCTGCGGTCGCAGCGGAATTTCATCGCGTCGTGAGGGTTTTCCTACCCTTTGGCAGATCTCGCAGCATCTGCAAAAGTCCTTAGTGTCTTTATGCAATGTAGGCCACCACAAGCCCGCTTCTAAGATTTTCTGCGCAGTCGGTTTTCCATCGAAGTGACCTCCTGCGGTTCCTGAATGAGCCACTTTGATAATAACGTCTTTTTCATGCGGCATTACACATCTGCGTAGAATTTCATCCAGGCCTAACTTGTATAGGAATCCTGCAATGAGGGTGAAATCTGCTGCCTTCACAACCAACTGTTTCTTTTGCTGCTTAGTAAACTCATCAGGTGCTACTCCTGTGGTGAGGAATTGAATAATGTCGGCATAGTACTCATCTGCAATCTGTATGGAAAACAAAGACGCATCTGGCAGATTGTCTTCTAGGTTACTGGGCTCTTCTCCAGATTCTAACCGCGACAGATGATCCGGTCCTGCATTCAGTCTTCCTGGTTTCACAATGATTTCAAAATCATACTCCTGGAAGAGGAGTAACCATCTGCAGATTCTCCCCCCTAACACTGGTTTATTGACTAGGTACTTCAATGCGGAATGATCAGTAAACATTTTAAACGAGGCGCCCAATAGATAGTGGCTGAACTTCTGCAGCGCATATACCATAGCTAAGCCCTCCCTTTCTATTGTGGTGTAGTTTTTTTCCACTGTGGATAGCTTTCTGCTAGAGTAAGCGATAGGATGGTCAAGATTTCCTTCTCCTGGCTGGGTCAAGACGACTCCTAATGCGATGCCGGATGCATCCACATGTACATGGAAAGGCTTAGTCCAGTCTGGGAATACTAGGATGGGTGCTGTAACCATCTTCTCCTTAAGTATGTCTAGACTCTGCTGGCATTCCTCGTTCCATAGGAATTTGACATCCTTCTTGAGCAACTTCTCCATCGGCGCTGTAATCTTTGCGTAGCCCTTGATGAACTTTCTGTAGTACCCGGTATGACCAAGTACTGTCCTCAGTTGCTTGACTGAGTTGGGTGCTGGAAGGTTTACAATGATAGCGATCTTGGCAGGGTCTACCATCAAGCCTTGTCTGCAAACAATGTGACCCAACAAGATACCAAATGGTGCACAGAATATACATTTTTTCAAGTTTAGAGAAATCTGGTACTGCCTACATTTCTCTAACATCAGTCTGAGATCGCCTACGTGCTTGTCAATTAGCCCAAATACAGTCCAATCATCAAAATATACTTCTAAGAACTTATGGATGTATTCTTTAAATACAGCAACTACTACTATAGAAAATATAGCTGGTGCATTCTTAATACCAAAGGGCATTACCGTATACTGGAACGAGCCCCATTCTGTTGCAAAGGTGGTCTTGGATCGATCTTCTGGATGTATTCTGATCTGATGGTAGCCTGAAAACCCATCGGTGAAGGAATAAACCTCCTGTCCTCCCACGTTGTCTAATACTTCATCAGTGAACGGTGTTGGAAATGGATCATGAAGTGATGCATCGTTGAGTTTCCGCAGATCAACACAGATCCTGATGTCCCCTTTTGTTTTCTTCTCTTGCACTACCATAGGGCTAACCCATTCACTTTCCTCAACTGGCTCGATGATGCCTGCTACTAGCATTTTATCAATTTCGTCGTTTACTTTTTCTTTGTAGCGCGGATTCAATCTGTATGGGCGCTGCTTAACTGGTCTAGCATCTTCCTTTAATGGTATCCTCATGACTCCCAGGTCTCCAACTATTCCCTTCATCTCTGTGAACTTGGTGGGAAATAGGTCCTGATAGTCGTGTAACAAATCTGCAATGTGGCCGACTGTTTCATCATTCCAGTAGTCTCCAATAGAGGCAAAATTAGGTTCTGCGGCTGTGCCGATATTGATCTTTTTAATCTTGATAGGCTCGGTGAACGCTGGAATCTCTAACTGTGGTCCCTCCACATCGCGAGTGCCTTCTGATTCGGGAATGTTGTTATTGCGAGGATCCTCATCCGCCTCCTCTGATTTTGATGTAAAATTATAACATTCCAACGCCTCTTCTAGCTGGATAGTCCACTCAGGTTGGACTGGTACTGAGATGGTGCGATCCTTAAAAATATTTGTCTTCATTATGTCTAGGGCCTGCGCAACACTTGGATGTTCTGACTCAAACGCAAAGGTGAGTAGGAAGCTGTCTGTCATAAGTGACCATGTGGTTGTTCCTTTGCGCAGCTCGGTCTCTGTATACCAATTCCTTGGAATTGTGTCCAATGTGTGAATGAATCTGTGAACCCATTCATCCTCGGGAATGTCCGACCAGTTCTGTTCACATGTCTGAATGTGTATCCTGGGGTCAGTTTCTCCTGTGTATTTCTGCTGAACATACTCTCTGTTGTCAGAAAATATGATTTCCATCAGTCTTTTTATATTATCCCATGATACGATACTCTCTTTATGCGCATACCACCATCTTGCAGGTGTAGCTCGAACTGCAAGGTCCATAGCTGCGATCCTTTGTTCATGAGGATTTTGTTGCTCAATCTGTTCAAAAAAATCCTGAATATCCGTCAGACCATGATATGATGGAGTCTCCGCGATCTCGGCGCCAATCCATCGCAGTGACTTACTTATCAATGCACATCTACGCGATGAGACTTCGTAAAGTCTGTTCTGCCAGTTTTCGAGACCAACATCCGAATCTGATGCGCATGAGCTGTCGCATCACCAACTAATATGCCCTTCTGCGGTTGGATTTATATAGTCATTCTGGTTTGCAGTCATCTCGTACAGACTATCGATGTTATGCGCCTCTTCCTCTGCTCGGATGGGTTCAATATATCTAGGACCTTGGTAAGGGTCCAGCGGTGCGATGACCCGGATCTGCGCATCCTCAAAGGTCATTTGTCGTTTCTTTAGGTCAATGACAGCTTTGCTGCCAATTTCCCAATCAATACTTAATAGTGCTGGATATGGTCGACTGTCACCAATGATTTCTATAACCTCGAAGTCCACAAAAGTACGAACTCCGTCAATATCAACTGGCACCTGCGGTAGTCGACCCAATGGTGAAACTCGCTGCTGATTAGCTAATCTCAGGTGAATAGGTCATAGGGCTAACTGAGGGCTACCCATCTGTTCCCATGTCTGCTTAGTTAGAACATTCACCTCTGATCCTAGATCTAAGACAACTTCATCCATTTCAAATTCACCAATCTGCGCTGTGAATTTCATCTCTCTTCCTGTCCTTGCGTGTCTTGTAATATTATGGACAGCGCGGTGTGCACTGCCCGAGAGAGAGGATTGCTGGCACTGGTCTATCATGCGCTGTAGCTCGCCGACAGCTTTATCATTTCTCAGGAGTTTCAAGCAGCTTTGCAGGAAGGCTTGTACACTTCCTGTCGATTCATCCTCGTCACCTCTTCCGGATGTGGTAGCCTGCGGTGCCTGCTCAGGGCTATCGCTACAAGGTACTTGCTGCGGTACGCTCCTAGATGGCGGTACCTGCGGTCCTGATGGTGTAGGTTCGTCAAAGGAAGCCTTGGCTTCATGAAAGGTCTCTTTATTCTTCTGTAGGTCGAGTGCTGTTACTTTAGTAGGAGCTCTGCGCACCCACCCCTGACTTGTGTTCTTTTCGGCCTCCTGCGATGTGCCACTGGTGGAAGCACCGCTCCGAGTCACAATGTTAACTTTTGGTTTTGGTTCCTTAGGTTCAGCAGCAATAAGCTGGATGTTCTGGTGTGCTGCGGGCTTAGGGTCTCTGATCTTAGCTATCAAGATAGGACACTCTTCTATGTTATGATCATAATATTTGCAGTAGTTACAAGTAGTAGTGGCATTCTGACAGTCCCTAGCATAGTGTCCTGTGATTCCACAATTATAACAAGTGACTGGTCCGCGACCTTGGCCAAAACCTCCTCCTCAGCCAAAGCCTTCTCCTCGTCCGAAGCCTCCTCCACGGCCTCATCCTCTGAATCCTCCTCCACGGCCTCCATACGTCTGATCCGGCTGTGGTCCTATTGCTGGACCCTATGTGTCTGCTTGGACTCTGTACACATCCTGTGTTCTTTCAGACATGAGATCATAAGCTCGCCAGTCTTGTTGATCGTGCCCGACGGACTTACAAAAGATACAGTATAGGTTTTTAGGTGTCTGTACATACTTCTGAAGCAAAGGGCATTGCTGAGGTGGATGTCCTTGTGTTTTACATATTTCACACCATGGCCCTTGTGTTCGTGGTAAGGGGTTAGGAGCCCCTGACGCTAAATATTCTGCAAAGACTAGACAGTTATCTTTACTATGGCCCTGTGCTCTACACTTTATGCACCATATGTCCTGCATAACCTCTTTCCCTTTTTTATGTTCATGTATCTATAACGTGAGGTTGGCCAACTGGGTCTGTAGAGTTGTCATGCCTGTACTGGTTTCTGCTAAAGGTGAAGCCTCTAGTTTCATTGCCATCTCCAGCGCTTCATCTTGAGTAGTAAGTTTCTGCTGCATTAGTGGCATTCTGATATGAGGGAGCAGTGCTGCAATAAACCATTCCTTATGCTGCTGTGGCGCAAAATCAAAACTTACTTGGTCTATAAGAGCTTTGAAATTCTGGTCAAAGTCCCATACTGACTCTGATGGTAGCTGCTTAATATCCTTAAGCTCTGTAATGCACTGAGACTCAGACTTAGGTTTCTTAAATTCTTTAATCATGGCGTTCTTGACCTGGGCAAGCGTCTTGGGTAATGTAGTATACTTTATGTACCATGTCAAGGCTCTGTCTCTGAGTGTGGTGACCAACTGTACAAGTTTAAGGTTATCATCGTTGATTGTTTTAATGGTCCACATAGCTTCGCATAGGAACCAATGTTGTTCCAGGTCCTCTGCTCCTGTACCTTTAAAAATAGGTAGCTTCATGTCATCTCCCATTCTATTTCTCTGTGGTGGGTTCTGACTGACTGGGCTACTACTACTCAGCGGTGTAGGTGAAGGTGCTGTAGCGGGAGTAGGTACTGACTGTGAGCTACTAGATGGAGTACCGACGGGGTTATTCTGAGTCCCTGTCTGCTTCTGTGGAGTATAAGGATGGTAAGGGATACCCCCCTCTGGTTCTTCTGTGGTGCTAGGGCTCTGTTGTCTAATACTGTCTAATCTGTCTTCAAATACAGGAGAACTAAAATCTACTTTATACTTCTTTCCACTACGTGTTCGTCCAATGTCATCAAAATCACTTTCAAACTCTTGTGACATTACTATCTTTACTTATTCTTCTGAGACTAGATCCATTGTTCCTTTTTCATATAACAGCATCTTAAGGGACAAGTTTAGAGATCTTAGGTACTTACCACGGTATCCTCTGAAGAAGTATCGTTCAGCTGCACTGAAGCTCTTTCTCTGGTCAACTGCAAATTCTGTAACAAATCCTTCTAGCACACTTGTCAGCCAGATGTCCACTGCTCTCGTAATCGGATTGTCGAGGTTCTGCACGGTCTGAATCAGCTCCGGTGTCCAGACAATGTTTCTTTTCTTCTTGAATGTGTTCCTATCTGTCAACTTGGATAACCAGTCAAAAAGCTCGTTTCCGTAGGTTGCAAAAAATATAGCGTGTATGTCTGAAGCGATATGCTTTTCTAACCAGGCTTCTGTGCTTAGTCTCGAACTCCTATTCTCTTTCTTGGCGAACTCCCTTAAGTCTGAATCCAGCCACTGGTGAAACTCTTCTCTAGTAATGCAATGTGGCCGACTGTTTCATCATTCCAGTAGTCTCCAATAGAGGAAAACTTAGGTTCTGTGGCTGTGCCGATATTGATCTTTTTAATCTTGATAGGCTCGGTGATCGCTGGAATCTCTAACTGTGGTCCCTCCACATCGCGAGTGCCTTCTGATTCGGGAATGTTGGTATTGTGAGGATCCTCATCCGCCTCCTCTGATTCTGATGTAAAATTATAACATTCCAACGCCTCTTCTAGCTGGATAGTCCACTCAGGTTGGACTGGTAATGAGATGGTGTGATCCTTAAAAGTCTTTGTCTTGATTATGTCTAGGGCCTGCGCAACACTTGGATGTTTTGACTCAAACGCAAAGGTGAGTAGGAAGTTGTCTGTCATAAGTGACCATGTGGTTGTTCCTTTGCGCAGCTCAGTCTCTGTATACCAATTCCTTGGAATTGTGTCCAATGTGTGAATGAATCTGTGAACCCATTCATCCTCTGGAATGTCCGACCAGTTCTGTTCACATGTCTGAATGTGTATCCTGGGGTCAGTTTCTCCTGTGTATTTCTGCTGAACATACTCTCTGTTGTCAGAAAATCTGATTGCCATCAGTCTTTTTATACTATCCCATGATGCGATACTCTCTTTATGCGCATACCACCATCTTGCAGGTGTAGCTCGAACTGCAAGGTCCATAGCTGCGATCCTTTGTTCATGAGGAATTTGTTGCTCAATCTGTTCAAAAAAATCCTGAATATCCGTCAGACCATGATATGATGGAGTCTCCGCGATCTCGGCGCCAATCCATCGCAGTGACTTATTTATAAATGTACATCTGCGCGATGAGACTTCCTAAAGTCTGTTCTGCCAGTTTTCGAGACCAACATCCGAATCTGATGCACATGAGCTGTCGCATCGCCAACTAATATGCCCTTCTGCGGTTGGATTTATATAGTCATTCTGGTTTGCAGTCATCTGGTACAGACTATCGATGTTATGTGCCTCTTCCTCTGCTCGGATGGGTTCAATATATCTAGGACCTTGGTAAGGGTCCAGCGGTGCGATGACCCGGATCTACGCATCCTCAAAAGTCATTTGTCGTTTCTTTAGGTCAATGACAGCTTTGCTGCCAATTGCCCAATCAATACTTAATAGTGCTGGATATGGTCGACTGTCACCAATGATTTCTATAACCTCGAAGTACACAAAAGTACGAACTCCGTCAATATCAACTGGCACCTGCGGTAGTCGACCCAATGGTGATACTCGCTGCTGATTAGCTAATCTCAGGTGGATAGGTGATAGGGCTAACTGAGGGCTACCCATCTGTTCCCATGTCTGCTTAGTTAGAACATTCACCTCTGATCCTAGATCTAAGACAACTTCATCCATTTCAAATTCACCAATATGCGCTGTGAATTTCATCTCTCTTCCTGTCCTTGCGTGTCTTGTAATATTATGGACATCGCGGTGTGCACTGCCCGAGAGAGAGGATTGCTGGCACTGATCTATCATGCACTGTAGCTCGCTGACAGCTTTATCATTTCTCAGGAGTTTCAAGCAGCTTTTCAGGAAGGCTTGTACCCTTCCCGTCGATTCATCCTCGTCACCTCTTCCGGATGTGGTAGCCTGCGGTGCCTGCTCGGGGATATCGCTACAAGGTACTTGCTACGGTACGCTCCTAGATGGCGTTACCTGCGGTCCTGATGGAGTAGGTTCGTCAAAGGAAGCCTTGTCTTCATGAAAGGTCTCTTTATTCTTCTGTAGTTCGAGTGCTGTTACTTTAGTAGGAGCTCTGCGCACCCACCCCTGACTTGTGTTCTTTCCGGCCTCCTGCGATGTGCCACTGGTGGAAGCACCGCTCCAAGTCACAATGTTAACTGCTGGTTCTGGTTCCTTAGGTTCAGCAGCAATAAGCTGGATGTTCTGGTGTGCTGCGGGCTTAGGGTCTCTTATCTTAGCTATCAAGATAGGACACTCTTCTATGGTATGATCATAAGATTTGCAGTAGTTACAAGTAGTAGTGGCATTCTGACAGTCCCTAGCATAGTGTCCTGTGATTCCAGAATTATAACAAGTGACTGGTCCGCGACCTTGGCCAAAACCTCCTCCTCAGCGAAATCCTTCTCCTCGTGCGAAGCCTCCTCCACGGCCTCCATACGTCTGATCCGGCTGTGGTCCTATTGCTGGACCCTGTGTGTCTGCTTGGACTCTATACACATCCTGTGTTCTTTCTGACATGAGATCATAAGCTCGGCAGTCTTGTTGATCGTGCCCGACGGACTTACAAAAGATACAGTATAGGTTTTTAGGTGTCTGTACATACTTCTGAAGCAATGGGCATTGCTGAGGTGGATGTCCTTGTGTTTTACATATTTCACACCATGGCCCTTGTGTTCGTGGTAAGGGGTTATAATCCCCTGACGCTAAATATTCTGCAAAGACTGGACAGTTATCTTTACTATGGCCCTGTGCTCTACACTTTATGCACCATATGTCCTGCATAACCTCTTTCCCTTTTTTAAGTTCATGTATCTGTAACGTGAGGTTGGCCAACTGGTTCTGTAGAGTTGTCATGCCTGTACTGGTTTCTGCTAAAGGTGAAGCCTCTAGTTTCATTGCCATCTCCAGTGCTTCATCTTGAGTAGTGATTTTTTGTTGCATTAGTGGCATTCTGATATGAGGGAGCAGCGCTGCAATAAACCATTCCTTATGCTGCTCCGGCGCAAACTCAAAACTTACTTGGTCTATAAGAGCTTTGAATTTCTGGTCAAAGTCCCATACTGACTCTGATGGTAGCTGCTTAATATCCTTAAGCTCTGTAATGCACTGAGACTCAAACTTAGGTTTCTTAAATTCTTTAATCATGGCGTTCTTGACCTGGGCAAGCATCTTGGGTAATGTAGTATACTTTATGTACCATGTCAAGGCTCTGTCTCTGAGTGTGGTGACCAACTGTACAAGTTAAAGGTTATCATCGTTGATTGTTTTAATGGTCCACATAGCTTCGCATAGGAACCAATGTTGTTCCGGGTCCTCTGCTCCTGTACCTTTAAAAATAGGTAGCTTCATGTCGTCTCCCATTCTATTTCTCTGTGGTGGGTTCTGACTGACTGGGGTACTACTACTCAACGGTGTAGGTGAAGGTGCTATAGTAGGAGTAGGTACTGAATGTGAGCTACTAGATGGAGTACCAACGGGGTTATTCTGAGTCCCTGTCTGCTTCTGTGGAGTATAAGGATGGTAAGGGATAGCCCCCTCTGGTTCTTCTGTGGTGCTAGGGCTCTGTTGTCTAATACTGTCTGATCTGTCTTCAAATACATGAGAACTAAAATCTACTTTATACTTCTTTCCACTACGTGTTTGTCCAATGTCATCAAAATCACTTTCAAACTCTTGTGACATTACTATCTTTACTTATTCATCTGAGACTAGATCCATTGTTCCTTTTTCATATAACAGCATCTTAAGGGACAAGTTTAGAGATCTTAGGTACTTACCACGGTATCCTCTGAAGAAGTATCGTTCAGCTGTACTGAAGCTCTTTCTCTGGTCAACTGCAAATTTTGTAACAAAGCCTTCTAGCACACTTGTCAGCTAAAAGTCCACTGCTCTCGTAATCGGATTGTCGAGGTTCTGCACGGTCTGAATCAGCTCCGGTGTCCAGACAATGTTTCTTTTCTTCTTGAATGTTTTCCTATCTGTCAACTTGGATAACCAGTCAAAAATCTCATTTCCGTAGGTTGCAAAAAATATAGCGTGTATGTCTAAAGCGATATGCTTTTCTAACCAGGCTTCTGTGCTTAGTCTCGAACTCCTATTCTCTTTCTTGGCGAACTCCCTTAAGTCTGAATCCAGCCACTGGTGAAACTCTTCTCTAGTAGGATGCCAACAGAACATTTACTCCCAGTCGTTTAAACCGGCAACGAAACCATTTCTTGATTGCATGGGCAGACCCGGGTTTACTGTACTCAATCAACAACACCCTTAACTCACTGGCCCTTTCGGCAACAGACCGCGAAGCGATCTGAAGTCTCACCCGAAGTGAATCTAATGGGTTGGCCAAGACTCAAGTGTCTTGGACCAGGTTCTGCACATCCTACTTTTCTTCTCTTACACTTATGAGTCACAAGGTCAGCTATATCCGCGCATCGCACATCCTCTTCTACTCGCAGCACTTTTAGCCTTGCGATTCTTCTCTACGCGCAAGTCGCATGGTTTCTTCCCGTGTCGCACGAATTCCGCTTACTCACAATATTCCCAACCTTATCGCATTTCTGCGCACCGCGGGACACCCAGCTTCTCCTCAACGCTAATCCCTCAGCTCGCAGTATCGCGCACCGCAGCTCCTCTGCCGGTGCGATATCGCCTCTCTGCGATATCTTACCACTACGACTTTGCACTCTTAGCGTTGACTATGTCACGGTGCGAAACTCTACTTTTCAAAAGTTATATTGTGAGTAAATGGTCATCAGAAACAGAT
>LPNX010960411.1:243671-260474 GCA_001517045.1 Pseudotsuga menziesii | reverse complement strand
ACAGACAAGCTAGGTGTCTGGATCGTTACAACACAGTCTGTCTGACTGACTCCTGAGTCTACTCAAAAATACTCTACTGACCAACTAACGACTCATCCTGTGAACCAACCAACTGGCTAACTGACTGATTAGCTAACCCTTTACAATACAAAATGCAAGCTTTTATAGGCGTCCCTAAGGTCTCGCCTTTACAACACTGTGGGCCTGTCCCAACAGTAAACCCATACCCTAAATTAGTGACAGTCGGTCCTCTCTGTCCTTGAGGTAGCCGCTTCCCGTCACACCACAGCTCTCTGCAGTCTTCCATGCTTCCCGGCACTGACCATGGGTACTATGCACCGCTTCTCTGCTTTCTGTCCTTCGCCTTCAATGCTTGAGCCTCGTTGCTCCTTCTTCTTTATGAGGGTCGCTGAGCCCTCCTGTCTTCCGCCGCTGCCTTCAATGCAGTGGTTGAGCTTTCTTCTCTCGGCCGCTCAGGTACCATTGCCTTCTTGACTTTTCTATCCCAAAAGTCATGGTTTTCGGCTCTGCTCTCCAGCTGGAAATGTGCTACGGCGTCGTAGCTCTGCCTTGTCTTCTTTCCGCCAAAACTAGCAGCTTCTTCTGTAGCTGCGGGACCCTGCTCCAACAATCACTAAATACGAACTAATAAGTTCAAAAATATGCTTTAGAGCATTAAATTTGGGTGATCCCCCCACACCCCTGACATTGAAGGATGAAATAATAATTAATCAACATAATTAGTGGCCTATGAATCTCTAAGGGGACAAAAAACATAAGACTCGAGAGAGTTATTAGAAGCACCCTTCAATCTGACAGATAAGGGAACATATAATTGTTCACCATACTCAACCCCTCAACATCCAAAGAGACCCTATAAAGTCCCTCTTTTTTGGACTTCTGCTTATGGAGGGTGACATTCTGAAATTGAATGGAATTTAAAGGGGATACTCCTTCCTTCAAGGGTTTATCATAGAAAGTAGGTAAGGGATTCCTTACCAAAATTTCCTTGTAAGAAGAAAAAGTTGAATATTGGTTCTGACAAACAGAATTCTAAATAGGAAAACCATCACTTGGGTTCCAAACCATTGAAGGAAAACCCCCACCATTCAAAGAACAGACCGTACATGAAGCACATTAGAAGGAGGGAAAATACTATCAACAACATCATAAACTATAGAATCGACAAGACGACCGACATTATTGACTAAATACCTTGAAACATATTTTCAGAGACCAGAGATCTCCAAATTAACATCCAAGGACAGAGCATCTGCACAGGAAGCAGGGTTGCTCAAATCCTCAACTAACAAAGGCTTATAAACAACATTCTCAACAATCAAATAATAATCGTCCTCATCATTTTTAGGAGGAAAGTTTTCATTTAAAACCCCATCTACACCTCTAGGGTTTAATAAAGGTGCAAAGGAAGCACCAGAAATTGGATTTAGTGACGAATTTTTCTACGACACTTCAACAACATCTATAAAATCAAGTTCTTCATATGACAAAGAACTATAAAAGGATGGCGACAGAAGTTCAAGCTTACTCAAGAAAGAATCCAAATTCATTGAAAATTGACCTCCAAGGATTCTAGAATGAAGATTCATTGAATGAGAAACCCTATCCAACCGATCATTAGTCGAAACTACCATATTTGGTATCTCCTTTGAAGAAAATTCTTTCACATCAAATACATTAGAAGGTTTACTCGGACACTGGTTCTTCAAATTTCCAGTCTCATAGCATATGTGGTATCTAAAAGGATCCTCTTATAATCAAGTCTTTGAATGAAAGAATACTTTCCCCAGTTGATGTCCACCTCTGTAGGAAAGCCCTTTAACACATCAAATTCAATAAGAACCACCACCATTATTTTTTCTACGATTTATAGCATATCCTTTTCCATATGAATGAATCTACCAATTCTATTAGCCAAATCCTTGAACACCAACCTGGTCCATAGTTGCAGATGAAAACCCGAAAGCAGACAACATAAGTGTCAAATCACCACCCACTCCTTCTAAGGGCCAAAAACTAAGTTCCATCGACTAAGGACCAACGAACCATTTCCAATAATCCATGGCTTCGATAATATGAGTGAGGAGTGATCCTCCGATCAAAAATGAAAACTAAAGCAATTGTTAACCAAAATACAGAGTTTCAGATAATAACCCACTAGAGGTTTCCATTGAACCCAAATCCAATCCAAGAATTCCAATCGATTTATTGAAACGTACTCCATACAACTGACTAGGGATCTAGTTGCCAAACCTGCCACCATATCCAAATTAACATCTCGACGAACTACTATATGTTATATTTTAACATTAAGCTAGCATAAAATTAGGATCTTTAAACTGAGAGAACAACAACCACAACAATCAAACACAAGAGACAATGAACACAGTGTTTTTCCTATGGGAAACCATAAATGGAGAAAACCCCGCAACTTCCTCAGAGATAGAATCAGCACCAAAGTGAAACCCAAAAACACTAAGACAATCTACCGAAGACAGTAAGCTCTTTCCTCTTGCCCCAGTGTCTTTCTCTTCCTCAGCTATGCGCTACAACTGAGTGTGGATGAGATGTGTGATAAATAGAGAGGTCACCTCTCTATTTATACTAATTCCCGACATGACTAAAACCCTACTAGGGCCGACCTCACTACGAGAGTCTAATGACCCTAGTGCCCTAGAACTGTGGGGCCTTTAACCCTTAGACAATAGGAGGGTTACCCACAATGACTTGACATGACTTGTTTACATTATAGATTCTCCCGATAGGAAAATCGGGGCATGACATGACACAAGTACATCCCAAAATAAACATTGGGTTACAATAGATAAGAAATACAAGTGAAATACATTCCGAAGTTACAATTACATCAACACTCCCTCTTAACTAGGAAGGTATTCTCTCGACACAATTTTCATCCTTGGTCTTCTTCTCTGAATCATCTTGTCATCTGTATCTTCAAGTCATCTTCGTCTTCAAGTCTTCTTCATCTTCAAGTCATCTTCATCTTCGAATCTGGATCATCACTCGATTTGGATCATCATCACTGGATCTGGATCATCACTGGATCTGGATCATCTCTGGAGCATCATCTCTGGATCTGGATCATCACTCGATCTAGATCATCTTTGGAGCATCATCTCTGGATCTGGATCATCACTCGATCTGGATCATCTCTGCTAGATCATCAATACTGAATCTTCACAGGTGCTATCTCATGATTCTTCTCGTCACAGGAAGTTCTACAGAGCAAGCCCTTTTTCATGCTGGATATAGGCCTAGCCACCATGTAGGTCTTCGTTAGTGCTTATATCTAACACTTAAGTCAAAATGGCCCGCCCAACACTTACATCTGACCTACTCGTCATAAAGGCACACCCAACACTCACATATGATCATATAGGAACCAATCCTATAATCACATCATAAATGCCCAACACTCACATCCGTTCAACCAATGATCAGAATGGCCCAGCACTTACACTTGGCCATGCAAGGAACCAATCCTCCATGCCAAAAGGCTCTTCACTTACATCTGATAAACCAATGATCGAAGAAAGGTAATTGCACTTATATCTGATCAACCAATGATCGAAGAAAGGCACAGCACTTATATCTGATCAACCAATGATCGAAGAAAGGCTCAGCACTTATATTTGATCAACCAATGATCGAAGAAAGGCTCTAAATTTACATCTGACACATGCAAGGAACCAATCCAACCTCCATGTTCGAAAAGGCATGCACTCACATCTGATCCTGTAGGAACCAATCCTACAGTCATATCAGAATGGACCCCAGTCCTAGATTGAGCTACCTGGTAACTGACTAGGTGCCTCCATTCTCCAGGAGAATGGTAGTTGCCCTTACATCTGTCTTACTCGACAGAATGGCTAGCACTCACATCTAACATGGAAGGAACCAATCCTCTCACCATGATAGAATGGCTTAGCCCTTACATCTGACCATGGAAGGATCCAACCCTCTCACCATGTTAGAATGGCTATGGGTCTCATCATTTTCCCTTAGAGGAAACCTCGATCTGGAGAACACCAAGCTTCTCCCTGAAGTACTCAAACTTCACCCTGGCCAATGGCTTCATCAACACATCAGCTATCTATTCCTCCATCGCAACATATTGGAGCTTCACTGCTCCCTTCTGCACCATGTCCCTGATATAGTGATACTTGATCTCTATATGCTTCGACTTGTCATGAAACACTCGATTCTCTGACAACTTTATGCAACTCTGGTTGTCACAATGTATACAAGTAGCATCCATATGGAGATCAAATAAATCAGACAGTAGCTTCTGTAGCCATATTGCCTCACAACTAACTGAATAAGCTACGACATACGCTGCTTTAGCTGTACTCAGTGCCACATAGGATTGCTTCCTGCTAAACCAAGAGATCACACCTGATCCCATACTAAAGCAACAACATGAAGTGATTTTCCTATTGATGGCACTGCCTGCCTAATCTGAATCAACATAACCCTTGAGGTTAATCTTCTGATTCGCCTCATACTTGAGCCCATAATCAATTGTACCTCTTAGGTATCTCAGAATGTGCTTTGCAGCAATCAAGTGAACACGTCTCGGATCTGTCAAGAACTAGCTCAAGGTGTTCACAGCAAAGCAAATGTCTGGTCTTGTGTTCATCAGATACATCAAGGACCCAATCATCTGACGATACATTGTGGCATCAACCGTCTTTGATGAAGCATCACTCAATAGCTTCAGGTTCGATGCCATAGGTGTGGCCACAGCCTTGCAGTCCATCATCCCAAACCTCTTCAGAATCTCTACTGCATATTTCCCTTGTCCGAGGGAGATTCCATCTGCATTCTGCCGTACCTCCATACCTAGAAAATAATGCATCATACCCAAGTCCTTCATTTCGAACTCGGTAGCAAGTTTTCTCTTCATATCATCAATCAACCCATCCATACCTGTTACAAACAGATCATCTACATATAGTAGAAGCATCACTGAGTTTCCATATTCAACCTTGTAGTAAAGGTTGGAATCTGCTTTACTCTTGGTAAAGTCCAAACTAGATAGAAAGCTGTCAATTCTGTCGTACCATGTCCCGGGTGCCTGTTTCAAACCATACAGGGCTTTCTTCAATCTGCACACATGATACTCCCTGCCATATGTCTCAAAACTGAGTGGTTGTTCTACATACACTTCCTCTTCCACTACACCATTCAAGAAAGCAGTCTTTACATCCATTTGGTATATCTTCCATTTCATTACTACAGCCAAAGCAAGTACTGTTCTGACGGAAGTGTATCTGGCCATAGGAGCAAAGGTTTCTTCATAATCTATTCCTTCCTTTTGTGAGAAGCCATGGGCCACAAATCTTGCCTTATATTTTTCAATGCTACCGTATGTAGCATGCTTGATCTTGATCCATTTGGAAGTTACAACTGACTTCCCTTCTGGTCTTGGGACAACATCCCAAACATCATTCTTCATGATCGATTGATACTCTTCAATCATAACGTCCTTCCATTCTTTCTGTTCTGCCGCTTCTTCATAGTTGGAAGGTTCTTTATTGATAACATCACATAGTAAAGCTACATATCCCGAATAAGATCTGGTTCTCTTTCTTTCTCTATGATTCTCTTCTGGAGCCCCATATCTTTCTGCACCTTGGATAATATCTCATACCCAAGCAGGTTTCCTCTTGTGAGGATTCTTCTCCTAAGGTGGATCTACAGGTCTTTGTGGTTCTTCAAATTCTCGATCTTCTTCTTGAATTTATTCATTCATGGTTGTATCATGAATTCTAGGTGCTTCTGCTTCTTCAGTATCTTTAGCAGGCCTCTTTCTGGATTTGTTGTAAGCTGTTTCTTCATCAAATGTTACATCCCTGCTGATGTCAATATTCTTGAATCTTGGGAAGTATATTCTGTAAGCCTTCGAGCTTTCAGAGTATCCCACAAATATACCCTTCTTTCCTGAAGGATCTAGTTTTGTTCTCTTTTCTTTTGGTATGTGTATGTACACTAGATAGCTGAATATTCTGAGATGGCTGACTTCTAGTTTCTTGTCGGAGAAGACTTCTTCAGGGGTCTTGTTCTCGAGTTCTCTGTGTGAAGTACGGTTTTGTACATACACCACTGTTCTGGCTGCTTCTACCCATAGATGCATAGGAAGATCCTAATCATGAAGCATTGCTCTTGCAGCTTCCATGATGGTTTTATTCTTCCTTTTTGCAACCCCATTCTGTTGTGGATTGTAAGGAGTGGACAACTCCCTCTTAATCCCTGATTCTTTGCATAAGTCTTTGAATTCATTTGATGTGAATTCTTCGCCATTATCTAATCGAAGGGTCTTGATCTTATTTTCTGTGTAATTCTCAATCAAGGCTTTGAATTCCTTGAACTTGCTAAAAACTTCATCTTTGTTCTTCATGAAGTAAATCCATGTCTTCCTAGAAAAGTCATCAATGAAAGAGACATAGTATACATACCCGCTTAGTGAACTTGATGACATTGGTCCGCATACATCGGAGTGGATGATTTCCAAGATTCCTTTTGCCTTGCTCTCGCTACTTGGAAATGTCTTCTTTGTATTCTTTCCTTTCCCACATCCTTTGCAGACCCCTTCATGTTTTGCTTGAATTTCTGGAAGACCTTCAATAGCTTTTCTTACTAGTGGTAGTGCTCTGTAGTGCACATGTGCAAGCCTTCTATTCCAAAGTTCATTTGGCTCTACTGTGTCATAGACCATAGCTTGTTCTGGATGGCCCTTTAGCTTTTATAAGCCTCCTTCTTGTTCTCCAATCACTATTGCATGATCAATAGTCTTTCCTCTTGGCCACATGAGGACTTGACCATCTACAAATGCAACCCTCATGCCTTTTGCATCCAATGCTGATATAGATAGAAGATTCTTCTTCGGTCCTGGTACAAACAAGACATCTTTCATTTTTATAGATTTTCCGGAGTCTAGCTTGTAGGAGGATTCACCACTACCTTTTATGGGATATTGGTAGTCATCCCCAAACTTCACCTTATGGGGTGAATTATGTTCGGATAGTTTCTCAAAGGATTCCTTGAAACCTGTCATGTGCTTGGAAGCCCCACTGCCAATAAGCCAATCTTTGCTTACATGAGTAACAGTTCCCGTGAGAGCAGAGATCAGAACATATTCATCTTCACTTGAAGAGTCTTCACTTTCTTGTCTTACTCTCTCCTTGGGAGGATCATCATCCTTGGTAGTGTGAGCATGATGTCTTCTTTTGGAGTTCCTCTTCTTCTTGGATCCATTCTTATTCTTGGGACACTTTTTAGCAAAGTGTCCTATTTCATCGCATGTATAACATCTGAGTCTGGATGGATCCCTTCTTAAAAAGTTATTTTTCTAATGAGAATGCTTACCTTGGTGATGATGATTTTCCCTTCTTCCTTTATTGGAGTGTACTATGAGAGCTTGATCTTCACTTCCCATCTTTTCTTCTCGAGCAGCTATCTGAGCTTCTTCTTAAGAGCATTCTTCCCACATTCTACTGAACTTGACCAACTTCTTTCTAGCACAGATTCCTTGGATGAAAGAATCCCATGACCTAGGGAGGCCATTCAATGTTGTCATCACAATTTCTACATTTTCCACTTCTTAATCTACAACTTCTAGTTGTTCTTTGATTTGGGAGACCCTTGTGAAGTATGACTGGATGGTCTCCTCATTCTGGATCTGACATTCTTCAACTGGTTCCTTAGAGTCATCTTTTGATTGATGTTCTTCCCTTCAAATAGTTTGGTTAGGGCATCAAACATGGCTTTAGGTGTCTTGAGGGAGGACACCTGTGGAATGAGGTGATCCTCGATAGAATCTGCAATGATCCTCTTTGCCATAACCAACTTCTTCTTATGTAAGGCCTTGGCCTCATCTCCCTCTGGAACTGGAACCTCCTCATGGATATAGGAGTCCAACTCATTTTCTTCCAGGACCAGGGAGATCCTATACTTCCAAGCTTGGAAGTTATCAGCTCCCTCAAGCTTTTCATCAAGCTTGGTATGATGAGACATCTTAACTGAGAACCTCAAATGGAAATACAAAAGATTTAGATCTTACCAGGTCAAGATGTCGGATCTGAATTTGGAGCTGAAATCCTACAGTGCTGGTTTAGGAGCATATTAGGGTTTTTTTTTATGGAGTTATGTCCAACCAAAAGCTTTGAATTTGATCCCTAACTTCGATTTTGGGGAGGAGATCAATCTAGACATGGGCTCATTGAAAAATTCCTCTTCTGTGAAAAGCCCTAATTTTCGGTAGTAGTGTCGGGTCCAAAACTAAAAAACCTCAGAATTGAATTATGCTTCAACAGAAAGATGCACCCTAGGGAGGAGAGTTATTACACCTTACTTTTGCTGAAAATCTATGGAGAGAGATCCACAAAGTAGGAAGCCCTAGTTCCTGCAGCTGCACAGTGTCTTCTTCTCAGGTTAGCTCTGATTCCATGTTAGATTTTAACATTAAGCTAGCATAACATTAGGATCTTTAAACTGAGAGAACAACAATCACAACAATCAAACACAAGAGACAATGAACATAGTGTTTTTCCTCGGGGAAACCATAAATGGAGAAAACCCCACAACTTCCTCAGAGATAGAATTAGCACCAAAGTGAAACCCAAAAACAGTAAAACAATCTCCCGACAGCATTAAGCTCTTTCCTCTTGCCCCAGTGTCTTTCTCTTCCTCAGCTATGCGCTACAACTGAGTGTGGATGAGATGTGTGATAAATAGAGAGGTCACCTCTCTATTTATACTAATTCTCGACATGACTAAAACCCTACTAGGGCGGACCTCACTAGGAGAGTCTAATAACCCTAGTGCCCTGGAACTGCGGGGACTTTAACCCTTAGACAATAGGATGGGTACCCACAATGACTTGACATGACTTGTTTACATTATAGATTCTCTCGATAGGAACATCGGGGCATGACATGACACAAGTACATCCCGGAATAAACATCGGGTTACAATAGATAAGAAATACAAGTGAAATACATTCCGAAGTTACAATTACATCAACACTATATGAACCTACTCATCCAGGATTTTGAATATCTTCAGGGAACTTTGAGCCTTCGCTCTTTTCCCTAAAATACGATGGCTCCTATCACCTTTCACATATGTTTCATATTTAGGGTTTTTGCCAACAAGAAAACCAGGGTTATAGTCAACATTTGCAATACCCTCCCCATCTCTCAAAGCCACTGGTGAGGGTAAACTAGAAAATTGAAGCTGCTTTGGAACAAAACCTTTAGGAAAAAAACCTTCCCTTCTACAGTAAGGGAAACCCTTAACCAACCAAGTTTGATCTTTTGACATGACATCAAAGTGGGATTCACCTGGGGTCGAACAATTACTTGTCATATCCACAGCTACCATGTCTTTTGACTACCAATCCATAGCCTAATGACGATTCTGAAACTCTGAATCTGAGAAAAAAAACCCACCAATTGGCATCTCAGCATGATCCAAATATGGCCACGTCACCAAATCCTCTTCCATTGATAGCGAAAACAAATAAGGATAGATACTCATCTCTAAAAAGACAAGAACAACACCTTGCAAACCCTAGAGAAGCTTGTTGCAAAACCCTCCATCACACCCTAGAGAAGCTCACTGCAAAACCCTAGGTAGAACCACCTAACTTACTATTGGAGGCACTAGTATTTTTTTTTTCATTTCATTAATTTTGACTCCGTAGGAGTCATAAACAACTAGTCGCAGGGGTTGGACCTTGGGTGGGGACGACCACAGTGCATCGCCCTATGTGCCCCCCCATTAAAGGGACTAGTCTATATATGTATGTAGTGCATTGTATGTATTAAATATATATACTATGCCGACATAAATTCACCAATAAAAAAATCCACGAAAACCTATGCCTATAATTTTTAATTATAATGAAAATAAATTAAAATATTTAGTAACAAAAGTTTTAATAATTTTTTTTAAAATAGTGTAACATTAAAATCTCCACAAATACTTATATTGGATAACCTTTTATTTATAATAATAAAATCTAAACCTAAATTACTATGTCCATGATATATTATTTTCATTTTGCATATATTGGTTTAGCTTTCCAAAGTCATTTTCTAATTTGTAAAGTGAAAACTTTGTAGTTGAATTTCAGAATTAATCTTATATTTTAATTATTTAAATTTTGAGTGGTTAAAACTCCCCTTAAGATTTGATGTATGTCTTCCAATGACATCACTATCAACAAATGCCTATTAGGTTGAATCCAAGGGTTGATATGCCATTTCTCAACCCGCATCGACTGGCTCGTGTGGACTAGGTTGGGATGGGAAATGGCAAGAGCTACCTATTGAGCTGCAGAGCATTTAATGCGGTTACAGTAAGCTTGATGATCGTTGGATCTTGAGCTGCTCGAGATCCAACGGTCATCAAGTCTTCTGCAGCTCAATGGATAGCTTTTTCCATGGGAAACTCTCCTAATGAATAAATTTATCAAATTATCCTCGTAGCTCATCAATTATACTTCACCCAATCAAAGCCCACTTATGCTTGCTTACGAAGAACCTTTATCTTTATCTTAAATATATTTATGATATTTATATTTTTTATTTAAATATATCTGCAATATTGGTAGATGCGTGCTTTTTTCTCTTTTGCATTGACTCAATTTCATATTTCAACCATGGGGCGTGTAAATATGAAAGGATGAGATTTTAATATCGTAAAATTTATTTACCTTTTAGTCAATCTGATTTAATGTTATAGAAATTATGCTAAATGCATTATGTTGACATTGTAATCTTAGATTTTCAAGTGCATTATATTCAAACAAAAAAAGAAGCAAGAAGCCAACATATCAAACTGTTCTGAAAAGAAAATATTATGCTATCTATACTAATTACATAATTTAGGAAAGTCTTTCGATGCATTTTAAAATAACTTATACCTATTGTTGGGTAGATTCTAATAAACTTACTATTTAGCAAAGTGCAAAAAAACATCTAAAAGCCATAGCTTAACTGAACCTACTACTTCTTCTTGCCTCCTGGCCCATGGATTGGATGCACTACAGAAGTTTCTTCCATTGGATGGTCTTGAGTTGGGGTTTCCTGACAATGGCTGCAATGGTGCATGTTTGTCAATTTTTGCACTTCCTCTTTGATAATATCTATTGTTCCCATGAGCTCACGCATGTTTTGGTCATTATCATAAATTCTAGGCTCGTGGCATCCCATCTAGTTAGCCAAATACTTCACATCCTCCACTGCTACCCTGCTCTCTTTCACACTGGTGCTCAAGAGCTCATAAATCCAGCACAGATGCATTTTAACATCTTTTAATGTGGACTGAATATCGTTAAAGACCCACATTCCCTTTGTTGTTTGCCATAGAATGCTAAGAAATGCGAGAGTCGAAGAGAGTAGAGGGAGCGAGTAGAGTCGACAAAGGGTCGAGAGGACCGTGACCTCTTTCCTCACCACGGAAGAGACCTGCAAAAGAAAGCATTAGTTGCAAAGCTTCTGTTGAAAACCAGAACCCATGCGACCTGCAGAAATCCTCATCAAAATATCGGTGCACAACTAACTTCAAAGGGAGCGTATTCATCCCACAACACTCTTCCATTTAAGCCTGTCTTCGCATTTAAGCCTGTCACATGGGTGCTTGAGCCACCTGTCCAAGGTGGAGGACAACTGTCCAGCGGCGGCCAGAAAGGAGAATAACGGGAGGGGCAAGCGAGCATCCCCCGCCCCACCCCCCTCATGCATTTGCTAAGGATACAAAGGGACATGTTTACAAGTTTTATTGCTTCCTTTAATTGTGACAATGCCCATATTGTTTTTTACACCTTGGTTAGCAAATTTATCCGCTATGGTAGTATTGCCTTTGAGGATATGGAAGTAGGAAACCTGGAGATTTGAGGTGAGGCGATAGATACGATCATAGATTCTTCTACAATTGGTTGTGCTATGGTTGTAGTCAGTTCTCATTTTCTGGATGACTTGCTTCGAATCTCCATAAACTATGGGATTTGAAATATTATTCTGTATTGTCATATCCAAACCGAGGAAAAGCGAGAGTTATTCCGCTTCGTTATTGGTTTTATGTCATATTCTCCATGCGTAAGACGTGACTGAGTTTCCTCCAAAATCGAAAATAATACCCCCNCGAGGAAAAGCGAGAGTTATTCCGCTTCGTTATTGGTTTTATGTCATATTCTCCATGCGTAAGACGTGACTGAGTTTCCTCCAAAATCGAAAATAATACCACCCGCACCCGCCTCCCAATTCAACCAATTCAACCACATAGCATATAATTGTAAGCATAAAACCATATACATCTCTAATAAAAAATTAAAATACAAAATGGTTGGTTATAGAAAACACATTCCCACACCGTAATTCAACCACATGGCATATAATTGTAAGCATAAAACCATATACATCTCTAATAAAAAAATTAGAGTACAAAATACAAAATGGTTGGTTATAGCAAACACATTCCCACACCGTATTTTAGTTTCTATTTCCTATGTTCTAATTGATACCAAACAAAGTCCGAGTGCAATTCTTTATACTCAATTGCTTGCCATTATAACACTTTATGTTCATCCTATAAATGCATCCCAACTTTGGTGGTCATCTTCTCAAAATTGAGTGTGGATACCGGCAAATCAATGCGGCCGACGATGCATTAGCATTTGAAATAAATCTTAATTATTAAGAGGTCACACGTCATAAATGGTATGATGAAATCAAACTTTAATCATTATTAAAGATTATAAATACTTAAAAGTTACATAATTCAATTAGTTCCTTCATATTTGTCATCATAACAAGTCCATTAAAATATGTTGATATAACTTATTTTCTTCGAATTATTTCATAGATATTTACGTAGGTTTATTCGGAATCCCAATGAGAGTGAAGTCAATTTTTTTTCAATAACCCACTCAGGAGTGGTAAAGAATTAAAAAACTTGGAATTTAATTTAAACAACAATGATATATTATTATAAATAATATATTTTAAATAAAAATATATTTATGTATATATTATAATATTTTCTAAATACTTTTAATATTTTATTGTTATTTACTTTTAATGAACAAATGAAATAAATTTTATTTGAATATAATTTGGTTTTGGGAGTTTTAACAGTTACATAATTAATTGATAGAAACTTGGGTTTAAAAATAATTATCAAACCTTCGGCATTTTCTACGGAGACAAGCGGCAAGTACTAAAAGGAGTTCGTTATTTTGCTATAAAATCCATAGGCAAGGAAAAAAGAAGTGTGAAGAAAAAGAGAAATAATAGACAGAGCTACCAGGGACCACGATAGGTGAAGGCTCTATAGAATGAACACATTAAATAGCACAGAGCTGCCAGTGAACACCTTGCGGATGTAAGGCTCTGTATCAGAATCGCCAATGAAGCATAAGAGAATGCTAGGCTCTTGAATAATTTATTCTTTTTAGATACTAGCGACAACTTGAAGCTGCAGGAGAACTATTTTAAACCCAAGGGTTTGGGTAAGGGGGTGGAACCAAAACAAACTTGTTTGTTGCAAACTTCCAGTGGCAAGGTGGTGTGTAACTGTTGATATTACCATTTCCAGATTGTGCAGATATGTTTCTTTGCAGAAAGTCTTGTTAATTAGTCATAACTCTAAAATCATTATTGTTATCATTTAGTTTATATTTTTATATTGTTGTGGACTGGGCTTATTTCCTTTTCATGTTTTATTTATGGTTATACCCTTATTATTATTTGGTTTATATATGTATACAGTCGTTAACTGTAGTTTATTTCTTGTAATGTTCATTTTAACTGTATTTATGTTTATGAACTGCAAATAGATAATCTTCTAGGGTAATTTGTATTGTTTTTACAGTCACAGAATGCAACTTGGGATCTTTACTTTTACACTCAACAATAACTATAAACCATTGATTTTAGCGGAATAAAAGAGAAAGTAAACAATAAACTTGTAATATCAAGAAATCTAGTAATCAAACCTAGAAAGATTCATTGCAGTTTCGAAAAAAAGTAAGTTAGAAAGAAATAAAACCTACGTTGCATTAAAGCTCTTTCTTTTGCAATAATAATTGAAATAAGTAATAAAAAACCCTAACCCCAACCGTGGCTAAATGAAATATAGTACGCAGACAAAGTTTAGCCCAAATGCAAGTTCAAACCCTAACAACATTATTCGATACAGTAAACCCAAAACCCACCACAATTTATTATCATCAAAGATACAAGTGATAGAATTCATGAGAACGGAGGAAACCCTTTTCAAATAAAGAACGGAGTAAAACTAATGCACTGAAATTACTGCATATAGACTTCAGTCAAAACCTAAACAACTAACTTAAACCATCACGTCTTTTATAACAGAGTTCAAAGATTATTTGCATTTATTTAAAAAGAAAATCCAAAACTATAATGGCGTCGAAGGCCTTTAAAACATTTAGAATAAGCATTCTGGAGATTACCATGAATGCGGCAGCCGCATGGCTTAAAAACTTAAACATTAGCTGGAAAGTTTTCCAAAATGACCAAACTAAGGTAAGACTTGGCTATACAAAGTAGCCACCCACAACTATGCATGTAGTTTTAAAACAGATGCAGAACCCAAAATAAATCTCCTTCGAAAACGTAGGATGCGACAGAACCAAAGTTGAAATAGAAAACTTACCTTTGATATTGAAGTATTTAACCTTGACGTTCGAACCTAAAACCACCATTTTTAAGAGTTGTCAGTTTATGCATGAAGATATGTTACTAATCAAGTATTTATTAGAACAAGATGATAAGGAAAATCTTTACCGACGTAATAACACTCTGATTCGATGAGATAGAGGACCACCAGTTGCGTAAACTGGTTGCTTTTTCCAGGCAGTCAAGAGTCTAACCAGATTCACAATGGATAACTATGGCTGAGTCGACCAAGTATTCATCCCAATTCACTAAAATACTGATAGTCTGGAGTAAACCTAACTAATTTTCCTCAATAGATTTATAGCAGAGCCAAATCACAGCTAGTAGACCAAAAGAGCTCACCATCCGATAGAGGGAAACAATACACAAAAACATATTAAAAGTCAACTCAATGATTTTTCCTTCCAGTTGTATCCCATGTTGGAATTGAAAAAAAATATGTATCATTTAAATCTCTGAAGTCCATCTTTGGCTATAGTTTTGGGTGCAGTAGTGCCTCCTTTACCCTATTTGTTTTTAGTACCTTGGAGGAGATGTTCCTTATTTAGTTCTAGGGTGGACAAAATACCTGCATGAAAAAGAGTGAGGTTAGCCATAGGGCTAAGTAAGTTTTATATTTAAACTTAAGTAACTTTTCGAGACCCTCATTTAAGGAGTCTTTCCGCAAACAAGATCTTGAAGTGTAGGAAACATTACTTAAAGGAAGGGTTTAAGTTCTCAAGCCAAGAGTTGGCGCAAATAGTAACCTTTTAAGATTAGAACCAGCAATATATATATATATATATATATATATATATGGTAAATGGTGTACATTAACTCTGGTTTGTTACAAATTGGTATCAAAGCAAGGTTACAAAACTGTGACCTATTGAGACACTGTGTAGTTAATACTTATAATATACTTAAGAATATTGATTATAAATATTTATAAATAAAAAAATAATAACTATTGTTACACGTAGACAAAACAAAGGCAGATCCTGAGCGGATTATGGGTGAAGAAGAGGTACCAGAAGATATGCCAGCTTTGGACAACACACGTTTCTTTGTGGAACTTGGAGCAAAACGTAATACAGATATGCAATCATAGATGTTGGAGACGATGAAGAGTTTGAAAGCAGATATGGAAAGTCTTAAGGCATATAACCTTAAACTAATGAATGCTAAATCAAATCAAGAAGAGATAAACGAACTTAGTCTCAAAAGTTTGACAGAGCCACAAATTAAAGAATAATGGTCAAAACTCTTGTAGTACTGAGAAAAAAAGAAAAGAAAAGAGGAAAGGTGCAACACAAGGTGGCGGTAGTGAAGAAAATACATAAAACATTCATGTGATCGTACAAGACCTAAAGAAAGAAAAGAACATAAAATTTGAAAAACAAAAAGAACATCCTGTAAAGCTGCAAGGAGAATTTAAAAAGATAAGACCCCCGACATTTGATGGAGAATCAGAAGAGGAAGCTGAAGCTTGGTTACTCAATATTAAACGGTATTTTCAGGTATATAGATATGATCACAATTTGAGAGCACGCTTAGCAATCTTTCAGCTGAGCAGAAAAGATGCCATGTGGTGGCAGGAGGACAAAAGTGTAAATAACATATGCAGTAAAGAATTGAGTTGGAAATTTTTTTAAAATTGATTTAAAAAGAAATATTTGTCAAAACGGTATTATGGTGAGAAATCCAAAGAATTCAATGACCTGCAACTAGGAACGTTAACTATGGAAGAATTTGTAACCAAGTTTGTAAATTTACAATGCTATGTACCTTATATAAGGGATGAAAAAACCAAGGTTTATAGGTTTATCTGTTGCTTACCCCCAGCTTATAAGAAAAAGATTGAGTTTGAGATGCCTAAGAACATGGATGAGGGAATTAGAAAAGCCAAATCATGTTACCATTTGTTCAAACAAAGATCAGAATTAACTAGAAGTTGTAAAAATAAAAATAAAAATGAGAAGAGTGATCAATGTAAAAATGGTTCAAACCTTCTCCTTTCAGGAAAGGAACAAGAAGTCATACTGATAACAATTACAATAAACCATGTCATAAT
>LPNX010960411.1:231954-243335 GCA_001517045.1 Pseudotsuga menziesii | reverse complement strand
ATCAGAAGAAGACCGGGACTTGATTTTTAGAAATGGCCCCTACTTCATGGGGACGCAGGGCCTTTACTTGAACAAATGGACGCCGGAATTTGACCCCACGGTCGATCTTCCCAAAGAGGTGTCGGTGTGGGTCAGGCTCCCCAATCTCCCGTTGCATTGCTGGGACTACGAGTCATTGCAGAGAATAGGGAACGGAATCGGCCGCTTCATTGATAAAGCCGACAACAAAGGACAATACTCATGTGCCAGAATCTGTGTTGAAGTGGATCTCAAAGCCGGCCTCCCGGAGGCAGTAAAGTTAACAGTTGGATCTTGGACCCATTATCAAAAACTGGACTACGAGCACCTGCCATTCAAGTGCAGGAACTGCCAAGAGCATGGCCACTTTCAAAGGCACTGCCCCAAACTGGCCGAGGGGAAAGAAGATGCGGAATGCTGGCAAAAGTCAGGAAAGGGAAAACCCCTAATAGCACCAAAAGCAAGGAGAAAGAGACCCAGGAACCTCCAAAGGGAGGCAGCTCAAAACCCAACCCTCAAGAAACCCCTGTTGCAGCTCAAACTTCTACCAGCGCTCCAGAAAAAGAAGAAGCTAGGGCATCACATGGCCCAATCATCTCAGCCCCCAACCCTACTATCCCCATCCCGTCAAAGGAACCCATAAGTCTAGGATCAGAGATAGGAGCTGATTCATCAGAGGAAGGAGACACTGAATTAAGCAGCCCGTCAGGCACTCCAAACCAACCAAAGCGGGGACGAAAAGCTGAGAAGAAAAGAAGGGAAGAGCAGTCCTATAAGGACGTGGTCCAAGGCTCACAGCATACCATACCAGAAATGATGAACACTAGATCCGGAATGAAACTTGGGAAAACCCCAAAAGGGGGCCATCCCCCTCAACCAGGTAAATAATGCAGTACGTCTCCTGGAACTGCAGAGGACTAGGAAGCACCATAAAAGAAGAAGCCATAAGGGATTTAGTAAGATCAAAGATGCCGAAAAATCCTCCTAATCCAAGAGATGAAGTTGGAGGAGGAGGCTCTCCTCTGAGCAAGTAACTCGTTCTGGAAGAAAGGCCCGGGCAGGGCTATGAGCGCTCGAGGAGCATCGGGAGGCCTGGCAACGTTCTGGGACTCTTCAAAGCTCGACCTGGTAGAAGAAGAAGGAACCACTCATTGGTTATTCACCAAGCTGCTCCACAAAGAATCCGACCACCCTGTAAGTATTTTTAATATGCATGTTCCTGTCTTGCACGCAGAGAAAAAAGAATGCTGGGACTCCTTAAAGTTTTTTCTTACCTAGCATAACCCTGAAAACTTAATAGTTGCCGAGGATCTAAATGTTACTCTGGCCTTGGCCGAGAAAAGAGGGGGATCGATTGTCCGGGACCCTGCAAGAGAATGGGTGGAAGATCTGATGCTGGATTGGGATCTTGAAGACATCATCCCTGACAATGGGAAATTTACTTGGTCCAACAAAAGGATAGGGCCTGGCCATATAGCTGCTCGCCTAGACCGCTTCCTTATTCATTCCTCCTTCCTTACTCTTGGACTCATGGAATCCTCCAAGATACTCCTGCATTATACTTCTGACCACAAGCTGATCTCGTTTTCCCTCTATCTCGGGAAAAATTTAGGCCCCATCCCCTTTAGGTTCAGCCCAATTTGGGTCAATCTAGAAGGCTTCCATGATATTGTGTCCAATTCCTGGAAAGATCCTGCTTATGGTTCCCCCTTCTATGTCTGGGAAAGTAAACTCAGAAGACTCAAAGCTGATCTGAAAGCTTGGGCCAAAGGCCTAAGATCCCCCACGGATTAAACGAAAAGAGCTCAGAGGGCCCTGGAACGGCACCAGCTTGCCTTGGAAGAGGCCCTGGTCACTCTTGCCTTGCTTAACCAGGAGGCTGATCTTCAGAGAAATTACCACAAAGCTTGTAGAGAAGAGGAAATCTACTGGAGAACCAAGTCAAGAACGCTTTGGCTCTAAGCTGGAGATAAAAACACAACTTTTTTTCATAAGCAAGCTCAGGCCAGGCAAATCTACAACTCCATTAATGAAATTCAAATGCAAGACCAAGTTATTACAGACTTCAATGAAATCAAGGAGGTTGCCCACCATTATTTCAAGAACCTTTATTCAGCTCCAGACTCGGATCCGGTGGATCCAAAGTCCTACCCTCTATCAGAGGTTCCAAATTTGATCAACGATGATGACAACCAGCTACTGAACAACCCTGTAAGTATTAGGGAAATCAAGAAAGCCCTGTTTAACATGGAACCGGACAAAGCTCCTGGGCCGAATGGATTTACAGCCCGGTTCTACATTTCTTGTTGGGACATCATCAAATCGGACTTGTACAGAATGGTTAAGAAAACTCAGAACTGCTCCAAGCTGGGGGGCAGCACCAATTCCTCATTCTTGGCACTTATTCCAAAAGAAAAAGGAGCCAGAAATTTCAGCAGATTTAGGCCTATTTCCCTTTGTAACATGGGGTATAAAATCGTTACCAAAATAATGGCTAACAGACTTAAAAAGTTCCTGCCAAAGTTGATCTCAGAAAATCAAGGCGGGTTTGTGAAAGGTAGACAAATTCTGGACAATATTATCCTTGTCCAAGAAGCCATTCACTCCAGCTACAGGAAAAAGGAAAAAGGCATGGTAGTAAAGTTGGATCTGGCTTGTGCCTTTGATAGAGTTAGGCACGATTTCCTTTTTGCAGTCATGAGCAACTTTGGATTCAATCAGAAATTTATAAGCTGGGTTAAAGCTTGCATATCTGGCCCTTGGATCGCTCCGTTGGTTAATGGACGTCCCACCAGCTTCTTCAGGGCCTCAAGAGGCCTGAGGCAAGGCTGCCCTCTTTCCCCAGTGCTCTTTGTCCTCCAAGCTGTTGTTCTAAGCTTCCAGCTGAACAGAAAACTCCAAAACAGATCTCTTTCAGGCATCAGAATTGTTCCAAAGGTTAATGATGTCAATCACGCCCAGTTCGCGGATGATACTCTCTTATTGGGTGCAGCTGACCTCAATACTGCTGGTAAATTCAAAACAGAACTAGACCTCTACAAGAACAGCTCCGGAAGTGAAATAAATTATCATAAAAGCAAGATCTTTGGTTGGAATTGTTCTCCCCGAGAAATGCTGGAGATATCCCGTATTCTAGAAATGGAAGGCCTTACAGCCTGGGATACCTTTACTTATCTGGGCATTCCAATTTTTAAAGCTTCCCCGAAAATTATTCACTGGCTGCCCCTGCTGGACAAGCTAAAAAACAAAATCCATGCGTGGGGAGCAAAATGGCTCAACAAAGCAGGTAAAGTAATCTTGATGAACTCTGTCCTTGCCAGCCTTCCTATCTATCAATGTTCAGTCCTCCTTGCTCCCAAGACCATTACAAACAATATTACTGAGCTACTCCGTCACTTTCTCTGGGAGGGTGGCAGAAACAATGAAAAGAAGCTGCATCTGGTGAGCTGGGACAAGATCACGAAGACTAAAATGGAGGGGGGCCTTCAAATCAGAGATGTGTCCACCCAAAACCTTGCCATGGGTGGCAAAATTCTCTGGAACATGATTACTGGGAAAAGAACCTGGAGCAAACAAATTCTCAAGAAAAAATACTTCAGAGGAGATAAGGAAAGATGCTTGGAAAGGGACACAAAAGTGCAGAAAGGGTCCCCAATCTTCTCGCTCTGCAAAAAAGCTCTCCCGCATTTCACCTCAAAGCTCACCTGGATCCCTGGCAATGGAGAAAAAATTCAAATTTGGGATGACTCTATTCTTGGAGATCAACCTCTTCATGGTGTTCACGATCTGGAAAATATCAAAGCTTGGCTCAATGCCAACAATTGCAGAACCCTGTGGGACATTTCATCTTGGGGAAGTGATGAAAACGCAGCCTGGGAAAGGTGGAATTTGGGAGATTACCCAATCGAGCTTCAGGAGGAAGCGCTGAAATTAATGGACCTCCTTCAGGGGAAATCGCCCATAAGTGCCAGAGCAAGAGATAAACGTGGCTGGGGCTCTCGATCTGGAATTTATACTGCTACTGCTGGTTATGTTGCAATTCTAGAGATTCCCTGGGTCCCTCCAAATCCAGCTCCGTGGAAAGCCCTCTGGAATTTTCAGTCAATTCCAAAAATTGATATTTTTATTTGGACTGTGCTCCATAATGGTATTCTGACCACTGACAATCTCAGGAAAAAAGGCTGGGCGTTGCCATCACGCTGCCCACTCTGTATCTGCACTGAGGAGACTACTGAGCATCTCTTCATCTACTGCGACTTCACCAAGGAAGTCTGGAAAGCCATGCTCTGGCCCATCGCTGTCACCTTGCCTGGTTCAATTACGGAGCTTATCAACTGCTGGATTTCCCTCTCTCCCTTTAATTTAAGCAAAAAAAACCTTCTCAAGACTATGTGGATGTGGATTCCTAAATTCATATGCTGGAAAATATGGTTGGAAAGGAACAATAGAGTCTTTAAAGAGACCAGCAGACTCCCTCTTCAAGTGGCTGTAAAAGCTAAAATCATGTTATCAGAAGCTTTAAATTGTAAGCCTGGAATAAGCAACATGGCCACCCTATCTCCTGAAGAAGAGCGCTGGGTGAAGGATTTTCATCTGAATATTCAAAGCAATGATACCAGCAATCCTCCTCAAAAGGCGAATTGGGAAATTAGGCTTGAAGAACAGGAATTTATTAAATGGAGATCAGCTCTTGACGAATGGTGTCTTTTCTTTGACGGGGCCTCAAAAGGGAATCCCAGTCAAGCTGGGGGAGGAGGCATCATTCTTGAACCATCCGGCAATCTCCATCTGTCCTACGCCTGGGGACTTGGTCTCGTCTCGAATAATCAGGCTGAGTATCTGGCACTGTGGCAGGGATTAAATCAAGCAAGAAAGCTGAATATTCAAAAGCTCACTATTTTTGGCGACTCTAGATCAATTATTAAAGCGTTACGCTCCAAGAAGAAGCCATCGGACATCAATCTCGTCCAAATTCACAGGAAAATTCTCCTCCTTTTGTCTCATTTTAGAACTGTTAAAGCCTATCATGTTTTAAGGCATCTAAATAGCCCGGCGGATGCTGAAGCCAACTAGGGAGCTCTGCTAAATAAAAGCCAGCTAATAATTAATGGAGAAAACTCAAATGACAGGATTCCCTAAGGATAAAGCTGCTAGCCCACTGCATTTTGTAAGCCTTAAGTTTGAAGTTGATTTTCCAGATGAGTTCATGCTCAGCTTTTGTCATAGGCAGCAAGATGAAGAGAAAGTTCAGTATAGAATATTGGAATATGTACTGTAAGAACCAGGCAGCCTTTTTTCCAGAATTTTAATAAAATTCTATCTGTTTTCGTAAAAAAAAAAACAATTACAATAAACCAGGTACAACTACCAACAGTGGCATAAAGGGAACTAGAACTTCCAATGGTGGGTGGAACAACACTGCTAAAGAGGTTAAATGTTGATGTTGTAATGGTCCTTATTTATACATAAATTGACGTCACAATCCCAATAAAAAAATGGCCCCCACAAATATGATACAGGAAGATTCCACTGTCAATGACATAGCCAGGAACATACCTGGAATAAATGTTGCTTTGGAAGATACATAGGCAGATCGTCAATCCACTATGTTGGAAGTAGAAGGTAAAATCTCAAATACATCTGTTTCTATACTTATTGATTCAGGAGCTAGTTTAAGTTACATTGCACCAAGAGTACTTGAAAAATCTAAACTTAGTAAGGAAAAACAAAAGAATGCATGGTTGGTGCAATTAGCGACATGAATGAAAATGAAAGTTACTAAAATAGTTAAGGACTGCAGATTAAGTTTCAATGATTTGGATACCACAGTAAATCTAAACATACTTCCATTAGGATCGTATGATATTTTGATAGGTATGGACTACTTAGAAGCTCATAGAGCCATTATTGATTGTTTACATAAAAGTTTTGATTGCATGGATGAGGAAGGAAAAATTCATACAGTAAAAGGACTCTACAGACCTATATCTACATGACAAATTTATGCAGTATAATTATAAAAATTCCTTAGGAAAGGGTGTCAACTGTATGCCATCAAATTTAAATAAATTGAACTTGAAAAGTAAAAAACAACAATGGAGCATTTCCATATTTTGAAGGAATTTCAGGATGTATTTCCTGATGAAATACCTAGATTACCACCTAAACGAGATTTAGATTTTACCATAGATCTAATGATGGGTTCTGCACTAGTATCACGAGCTCTCTATTGTATGATTACTCCAAATTTGACAAAAATAAGAATGCGAATAAATGAATTATTGGAAAAGGGGTATATTCACCCTAGTGTATCGCCATGGGTAGCACCCTTGTTGTCTGTTAAAAAACAGGATGGAACTTTTAGGATGTGCATAGATTATCAACAATTGAAGAAGATGACAATAAAAAATAAATACCCTTTACCGAGAATAGATTATTTGTTTGACGAGATTGATGGAGAAAAAATATTTTCAAAAATTGATCTCAGATCAGGGTACCATCAGGTACAGGTTAAATATGAGGACATCCATAAAAATTCATTTAGAACCAGATATGGACACTATGAATTTGTGGTAATGTCGTTCGGTTTAACAAATGCTCCTGCAACATTTATGAATATGATGAATAATGTGCTGAGTAAATTTTTTGATAAATTTGTGTTGGTATTTATTGATGATATTCTAGTATATTCAAGAATGAGGTGGAGCATGAAGGACGCTTAAGAAAGGTTTTGGAAACCTTAAAGGAACATCAACTATATGCAAAATTAAGTAAGTGTGACTTTTATAAAAAGAAGGTACAATACCTAGGACATGTCTTTTCAGAAAAGGGAATAGCAGTCGACCTGGCAAAAATCAAGGCTATATTGGAATGTCCTGCACCAAAATATGTACATTATATAATATATTTTATGGGGTTAACAGGATACTACCACAGATTCATAGAAAACGTTTCCAAAATAGCTTACCTAATAACCACTTTACAAAAGAAAAGTGTTAGATTTATCTGGAATCAACAGTGCCAAGATAGCTTTGAGAAACTAAAACAATTATTGACAACAACACCATTGCTAAAAGTTGTTGATCCAAGTAAGGACTTGGTGGTATTCACTGATGCAAGTAAAGAAGGGTTAGGAGGGGTTTTAACTCAAGAAGGTCATGTAATTTGTTATGAATCACAGAAACTAAAGAAGCCTGAGAAGAATTATGTCGTACATGATTTAGAATTGGAAGCTATCATTCATGCCCTTAAGATATAGCGACATTATTTAATAGGAAATAATTTTTTGTCACTAACAGACAATATTGGGTTAAAATGCTTATTCGATAAAAAAACATTGAATGTCCGTTAAGCCAGGTGGCTTGCATTTATGAGTGAGTATGATTTTGAAATTAAACACATAAAAGGAAAGGAAAACATCGTAGAAGATGCATTGAGACAACAACATAAATTGCATTCATTGTTGATAAGTAATTATGAATATGAATTCAAAACTTTGTTAAAAGAAGAATTAGTCAATGATGAGCAATATAGTAATTGGATGGAAAAATGTAACCAGGAAAATTTTAGAACAGTAGAAAGTTCATATCCGATTGATGCAAAAGGGTTTTTACATTTCAAAAACCGAATTTATGTGCCTAATCACTATAGTGTTAAACATGTCATCTTTAAAGAATTGCATGATAACACGTATGCAGGACATCCTAGATATCAGAAATTTATAAAATATTTAGAGAAAGATTTTTATTGGCCAAATATGAAAAGAGAAGCAGCTGAATATGTGGCTCGATGTTTCACTTGTCAACAGGTTTTAGGTAACTCGCCAACATCCAGCGGGCTTATTGTAGCCTATACCCATACCAGAATGGAAATGAGAAATTATAACCATGGATTTTATTACAGGGTTATCGAGAACTAAAAAATAGAATGACTCCATTATGGTTGTAGTGGATAAATTAAGTAAGGCATCCCATTTCATACCTATAAATTCAACTTATAAAGCGTTCAATATTGTTGACATATTTATGAAGGAAATTTTTAGGCTACATGGTATACAAAAAATAGTAATCACATATCGTGATGCTAAATTTACTTCCAGTTTTTGGATGTCATTATTTAAAGGTATGGATACAAACTGAAATTCAATACAACTTATCATCCACAAACCGATGGATAGACAAAGCGAGTGAATCAGGTCTTGGAAGACATGTTGAGAATATATGTGATGAATCAACCAGGTAAATGAAAGGATTATATTCATCTGGTAGAGTTTGTATATAACAATAATTACCAAGAATCCCTCAAAATGAGTCCTTTCGAGGTATTGTATGGTAGGAGATGTAAAGTACTTGTGAGTTGAGGTAACTTGGAGGACAGATTGGCTTTACGGCCAGATATGCTAGCACAAATGGAGGAAATCGTACGGAAAATAAAACAAAACTTAAAAATGACACAAGACAGACATAAGAGCTATGTAGACAAGAAGCGAACAACTAAAGAGTATAAAGTAGGAGAACATGTATTCCTGAAAGTCAAACCAAAGAAAAGCAAGCTAAGATCAGGATTCCATGCAAAGCTAGCACCCAAATATGTAGGACCTTTTGAATTTTTGGCCGAAATAGGGCTTGTAGCTTATCAATTGGACTTACCCCCTTAATTAAGAATTCATGATGTTTTCCATATTTCTTTGTTAAGAAAATACGTTGTTGATCAATCTCATACTATTAAATGGGATAATTTAATTGTGGAACTAGAGGGAGATTTCCACACGGAACCAATATGCATTCTCGATAGAAGAGAAATTCATCTTCGAAAGAAGGTTATTGTACAAGTTAAAGACAATGGAAACATTATTCAAAGGAAAAAACTACTTGGGAGAGAGAAGAGATTATGAGACATAATTTTCCTGCTTTATTTACCAAGTTTAATAATATTTATTAAGCACCTAGGACGATGCAAATTTTTTAGCAGGAAAGGATTGTAATACCCTTTAATTACTTTTAATATTTTATTGTTACTTACTTTTTATTAAACAAGTGAATTACATTTTATTAGAATATAATTTGGTTAAATTGGGAATTTCAACAGTTACACAAATAATTGATAGAAACTTGTGTTTAAAAATAGTTATCAAACCTTCAACATTCTCTACGGAGACAAATGGCCAGTACTAAAAGGAGTTGGTTATTTTTCTATAAAATCCCTAGGAAAAGAAAAAGGAAGTGTTAAGAAAAAGAGAAATAATAGATAGAGCTTCCAAGGATCACCATAGGTGAAGGCTCTATAGAATGAACACATTAAATAGCACTGAGATTCCAGTGAACATCTTGCAGATGTTAGGATTTGTATCATAACCACCAGTGAAGCATAAGAAAATGCTAGGTTTTGGAATAATTTATTCTTTTTAGATGCTGGTGGAAACTTGAAGCCGCTGGAGAACTATTTTAAACCCAAGGGTCTGGGAAAGGGTGTGGAATTGAAACAGACTTGTTTGTTACAAAGTTCCAGTGGCAGGGTGGTGTGTAACTGTTGGTATTACCATTTCCAGATTGTGCATATGTGTTTATTTACACAAAGTCTTGTTTATCAGTTATAACTCTGAAATCATTCTTACTATTGTTTAGTTTATATTTTTATACTGTCATGGACTAGGTTTATTTCCTTTTCCTGTTTTATATACGATTATACCCTTATTATTATTTGGTTTATATCTGTATACAGTTGTTGACTGTAGTTTATTTCTTGTATTGTTCATTTTAACTTTATTTATGTTTTATATGAGCTGGAAAATATATATTCTTCTAGGGTAATTTGTATTGTTTTTACAGTCATGGAATGCAACTTGGGATCTTTACTTTTACACTCAACATTAACTATAAACTGTTGATTTTAGCAGAATAAAAGAGAAAGTAAACAATAAACTTGTAATATCAAGAAATATGGTAATCAAACCTAGAAAGATTCATTGCAGTTTCGAAAACAAGTAAGTCCGAAAGAAATAAAACCTAGGTTGCATTAAAGCTCTTTCTTTTACAATAATCATTGAAGTAAGTAATAAAAAACCCTAACCCCAACCGTGGCTAAATGAAATATAGTACGTAGACAGATTTTAGCCGAAATGCAAGTTCAAACCCCTACAACGTTATTCGATACAGTAAACCCAAAACCCACCATAATTTATTATCATTACAGATACCAGTGATAGAATTCATGAGAATGGAGGAAACCATTTTCAAATAAAGAACAAAGTAAAACTAATGAACTGAAATTACCGCATACATACTTCAGTCAAAACCTTAACAACTAACTTAAACCATCACGTATTTTATGATAGAGTTCAGAGAGTATTTGCATTTATTTAAAAAGAAAATCCAAACCTGTAATGGTGTCAAAGGCCTTTAAAACATTTCAAATAAGCATTATGGAGATTACCATGAATGAGGCAGCCACATGGATTAATAAATTAAACCCCAGCTAGAAAGTTTTCCAAAACGACCAAACCAAGGTAAGACTCGACTATACAAAGTAGCCACCCACAACTACGCATGTAGTTTTAAAATGGCCGCAGAACCCAAAAAAAATCTCATTCGAAAACGCAGGTTGGGAGAGAACCAAAGTTGAAATGTAAAACTTACCTTTGATATTGAAGTCTTTAACCTTGACTGTCGAACCTGCAACCACCAGTTTGAAGAGATGTCAGTTTATGCATGAATATATATTACTAATCAAGTATTTATTAAAACAATATGATAAGGAAATTCTTTACCTGTGTAATAGCACTGTGATTCGATGAGATAAAGACCACCGATTGCATAAACTGGTTGCTTTCTCCATGTAGTCAAGAGTGTAACCAACTTCACAATGGATAACTATGGCTGAGTCGTCCAAGTATTCATCCCAATTCACTAAAAAATCGATAGTTTAGAGTAAACTAAGCTCATTTTCCTTAACAAATTTGTAGCAGAGCCGAATCACAGCTAGTAGACCAAAATATCTCACCATCCGACAGAGGGAAAGAATACACAAAAACATATTAAAAGTCAACTCAATGATTTTTCCTTCCAGCTATATCCCACGCCAGAATTTAAAAAAAAATATTTAGCATTTAAATCTATGAAGTCCATCTTTGGCTACAGTTTTGGGTGCGGTAGTACCTCCTTTACCCTAGTTGTGTTTAGTACCTTGGAGGAGATGGTCTTTGTTTAGTTCTAAGGTGGACATAGTACCTACATGAAAAACAGTGAAGTTAGACATAGGACTAAGTAAGTTTTATATTTAAACTTAAGTAACTTTTCCAGGCCCTCTTTTAACGAGTCTTTCCGCAAACAAGATCTTGAAGTGTAGGAAACATTACTTAAATCAAG
>LPNX010960411.1:216585-231732 GCA_001517045.1 Pseudotsuga menziesii | reverse complement strand
ATTTTTCTTTATTATTTTATAAATTTATAAAAATATGAAATATTAATAACATGTTATTTTCAATAATTAACTCTTCTTTCTTATTGATTATACTTGAAAAAAAATAGTAAATAACTTGTACATATATATACGTGTTAGTTACTCAAAATTATTGTCACGTACCCATACCCCATCAATATGCGAAATTAAAATCTTCATCAAGAACCTTCATTGTTCATCGAAACACAGGGAATAGTCGTGAACCACATCTTGACAATTTCAACACTATCACGCTCCCTCCTGTCTTCCATAGATCAGTTCAACACTCTGTAAGGAAAGATCTCAGAGAATATCGGACAACGGAGAGAAAACGCGACGAAATCAACGATCGTAAACGATCCCACAGACCAGATCTAATTCAACGGTTCATAATTCGCTCGCAAAAATCAGCGGTGTGGAAAGCCCGAGTTGCGGGATTGAAAGTTACAAATATTTTTCCATAACACTTTCTGCATCCTGCATCCCACATCGGAAACAGATCAACGGCGGAGAATCATCCTGCGAAGATCGACGATGCAGAAACTTAACCTTGCGGGATTGGAAAATATCGAGATCGCAACACCACAATCCCGTATCCCGCAAGTTGCAGAAGGAAACTTGCGGGAGGAAATTTGCGGAAACCAAAATCTACGAAACGACGTTTCGCATCCTGAATCCCGCAAACTGCACAAATGAGGATTTCTAGAAGAAAACTCAACTTTTCAGCTGAATTCTAAGATTAATATGATCCTCCAGGCCATTACCAAACTGGCCAATCTACCCTACAACTTAGTAAAATGCATTGAAGGAAAAGCATATATAGATGCCTATAATTGCATTTCTTTAGGGAACAATGCATAACTCATCATAACAACGTGTTCATCACATTCCATCAAGAAAATACAATGCAAGAATTATAATCACGGAGAATAACATAATAACATAGGAAAGAGCACTTATCTTTGAATAGAACTTGCCCCGCAACAAGCTATGTCGCTGCAACGTTCCTCCCAATCATAGGCCAGTGTACTCCTTAGTCTCTCAGAAACACTACCACCCCCGAGCTGGACGTGATTTCCTCAAGCAATAAGGGAACACTAGAAGACTCACACATAGCCAGGGTGCAATAACACTAAGCCAAGCCAACAGATGGATTTATCAGAATGTTCACATTCAAGCCATCTCATTGTTGGGTTTATCAGGCTGTTTGGGAAAACATCCCAACATATGGGTTTCACAAGCCACTCTGCCAATCCATCTCACAGTTGGGTTCACAGACTGTTCGCAGTCAAGCCAACATTCACCTTTAAGGACCAGTCAATCCAATAGATGGGTTTATCATACTATTCACAGTCAAGCCATCTCACTGCTGGGTTTATCAAGCTACCTAGTTAAGCCAAAATTAGCAGTTGGGTTTATCAGAATATCCAACCAAAGGTTACTTACCAGGTTAAGCACAACAAGACACAACCAAGCCAACAGATGGGTTTATCAAGCTACCAGCTAACCCATCTTTCCAGTTCGGTTTATCAAGCCTCTAAGGCAATGGGCAAGAAGAACTGCTAAGCTAGTGAGCTCATTTACAGAGCTGAAAACACCTTCACAAGACCTATCTATCCTAGCTTCCCTATTGCCTACACACCCAACACAAGGAAGTGTCCCCTTCTCTTCTCCATAGCCCCTCAGGCTACACCTTCCCTTCCAGTGTTCTTCAGGATGTGCATAGAAGGTTTACCAGCCACTCTTATCTTATTGTGAGGTTCCATACTAGGTTTATCAAGCACATTCTACATCTCTCCCATTCCTAAGTCTTATACATAACTCGGACCTAAACCAATATGGACAACACAACAACCATAGGGAGACTCTACAACACAGGTTTACTCTAAACACGAGTAACAGGGTCTCATACGCTCTATAGTTTAGGATAGCGCTGCAACACATCAAATACCTCAATGTCCAGGAAATAACATACTCGCAGAACGCGAAGGATACATACACAGAAGAAAGGGTCTGTTGTTCTCCTTCTTCTGCATGACGACCGGGAAATGTAAGTGATGAATAACTGAAAATGATTGTAATGAGACAGAACGTCCCACAGCTCTTAAGGCGTGAGAGTAGGAAAACTCGGCGTGAATGCAGGGGTCAAACTGACATACGGTTCTGGTGTTTTCTTGTCCTTGCAAGCAAAACACGACACTCCAAAATTGGGTGCTCTGCCCCATTCGAAATTTCCCATACTCCTCCCCTTCCAAGCAATAACTGCCTCAACCACTTTCTGGTAGAATAAATGGTTAGGAAGAAAAGACAAGAAAGAGGGTAGTTGATAGTTCTGATGGGTTCTCCCCATGACACATGGATTTTCCCCAAATAGGTTCAAGGTTAACATTACCACCCCCTTATCCTTAGGAAAATCATGCCCCCATCTCATTATTCGTTGCATTGACATAGCTGGCCATGGGTTTTCATTATATTGCATATTTACATGATGTTTACAATCGTGCTTGACTTAGCACAGAAACCATAAGCATCACCATGATCACCTATATACTGAACCTTAATCAATGACAGGGCCTTGGCCTTAAGCTCCTTGTCATGATTCGATATAATATTTACATCATATACATTAATGCAACAGGGTCAAAATTGGGGTGTTACATTCCCCTCCCCCTTCAATAGCATTCTCCTCAGTGCTTACAAAATTTGAACAAAATGCTACACTGGCATCGCCTCAGTGCTCCACAGACTTGAACAAGTTCAATTGTGAAATCAATGTTCCTGTTCGGAGGAATCCCTAGAATCTCATCAGGAAATACATCCTTGAATTCCTGTAACACCCGGAAGTCCTCCAACCTAGGAGTTTCACTCTCTGGTGCTTCCAAAATATGAGCTGCATATAACTAGCAACCTTTCCTACATAACTTATTCAACTATATTACCGAAACCTACCTCAAAGAAATCACCTTTTGAATGCCCTTCACAATCCTTGAGTTGCCTTCTTCATCCAGGAACTCAAAAGCCTTGTTATAGCAGTCAAGCTTCACTTTGTGAGCTTCTAACCAATCCATTCCAATGAGGATATCATAGGAACCAAGGGGTAGAATATTCAGATATACACAAGTGACCAATCCATCCATACTCAATGGACATTTCTCTATCACTTCACTAACCTTTCTCTTAATTCCAGTGGCTAACTGAACTAACCAATATTTGTTATGCTTTACTTTCTTAAAGGCACAAATATCCACTACTCTAGGAGTAATGTAACTGTGAGTAGAACCAGGGTCAATCAAAACAGAAACAGATTGCTAAGGAATCTTACCTACAACTTCAACCACCGTTGACTTGTCATCTTCCTAGCGGTCCTCCAGTGCTGCATAAATCCTAGGGATGACCCTTGCCACTTGACCCACTGTTTTTGCTTCTTGAATGTTGTAAGCTAGCCTTGCAATCTCATTCTCGAGTGGACAATTCCTGTGCATGCGAGGTCCTCCACATCTCCAACATTGGAAAGGTTCTCTGTTTTGTTGTGGATCTCTTGGTTTCTCTCCCATCACTCTAGTTGGCTACTTCTGCTAATTCTTGAAGCTAGAAGGTTTGAAACTGTCAAAACCCCAAATTTTCACAAAAATTTAAAATTTTGAAATAACATAAAATGCTGAGGCTGCAATTTATTAACAGTTAACGGTTAGCAAAAAGAGAAACAGTTAATAGATTAAATTTGCATAAACTCAATTATGTTAACTCAGCAGTTTTCTTATTAACACAATCTTAAGTTTGACTTGTGCATTAATTCTATATTTGGTTTACTGATGATTTCTATTTATGACAGTAGGTGGGATCTGACTTTGAATTTCGGAGCTTACTTAGCATTTATGTTAACGCAGATGGATTATTTGTTCTTACAGGTTACAGATATAAATGACCAAGTATCGTCTTTAAATTCATAAAGCATCCTGCAATATTTCTATTTGCAATTAATAAGCTTAGATTATAAGCTGTTGTAATCCAACCTACTGCTGTAAGGTAACACAGTTTGTTTTCTTTTGTTGCTATTGTAAACGAAGTTCAAATGATTATATTTCTTCCTGTATAGTATGTAGCGACAATACTACTTCCTTTGGTTCTGAGCAGTTTATTTTACCTGCTTGATATTCTTTATTTTCAAAATGCATACCCTAGCAATTCTTTATTACATTTCTTGTATTAGGTTCTATCTAGAACAACTTCCAAGGTTGGTGTTTTTCTTATCGAGCCAATCTTTTCATCTTAAGTTAACCTTAGTAATTTGGTAAGAATGTAAAACTATACTCCAAGTAATGAGAAACTGCCACAACTTCTAAGATAAGATCTCATGGATCTGTATTAAGTAGAAGAGTTCATAGGAAAATGTTCTTACATTTCACTTTGCCATTACATAGTTTGCTATCAAAACTTTGCTAGTTTCTAAGATTTAAAAATGTGCATAAACTAATTGTTTATCGACATAAAAGGTTTTATTAGTGTTACATTTGCACCACCATGAAAAGAACTGGAACTAAAAGATAGTTATTCTTACCGTCCATTAACTTGACTGTTTATAAGTCAATGATTTTATAATTTATCCTAAAATACTATAGGTAACAACTTAGTTATTACACCCTATTTCACAATGATGATATTACTATAAGCTTTGATGGTTTGTAACTATTCAAAAAGGGTTAATACTCACATATATACTATGCACATAATTAACGATAATGTTAATATAACTTTGTAATGTCTCCCCACGATACTCATTAGTATAACTTACTATGTAAAAAGAAACATAATCCTCACTAACTTTTACTAGTGATATCTCATAACATTGGTTATTGATAAATTATAAAATGTATTTCTTTTGGGTTACGAGGCTAAAGGATTATGTTATGTATTAAGTCAACGTTATAATAACGTTGCAAACCCACGCCAATGATGAGCTACATATTAACGTTCAACAATTATCATAATATGTGAATCCCATGCAAACTATAGAGATCATATGCTATTTGATGAAATCATTGGGTGATTAAATGATTGTTATGAAACGCAAGTGACTATGGAAAGTTGACCCACTGCATGATTATAATGTTGCGACCACATGGAAGTTTCTTGGCCATGCACTAGTTGCATAAATAACTGTCAACCCTAACCCTTGGCTTATTCGAGTTTCGACATTTGCGTTGGCCCTGTGGCCTGCTCTACAGGCTCCCATGGCGGCCGTGAGTGGAAAGTAGTTGCAGAGGCTCCCTCGCTGGTGTTTGTCATGTCTTACTCCCTTAAGTTGGGTTTTATTGTTCACCTTCACTGCAATTTTTTTCTTTTGGTCAGAGTTCACTACCCTCCTTGCACATGGCTTTACGGTCCGCCTGTGTCTTCTTTTTCTGTCCTTCTATCATAGTCTGTCATTGGTGAAAGCTTGTGCTTATTGTGTGAGATTGCAAAGCTCCTTCATCGTAGGGTTTTAGTTTTCCTGCTTGTATGCTGGCAACAGTCTGACTCCATGCTAATTGACTTCTTCACAGCCTTTGCTCAGGCTTACCCACACCTCTGCTGATAGTTATGAAAAACACCAGAATCTCGTTGTCTCCATCCTCGACGAAAATGAGGGTTTGGCTCTTTTTAGCGTTGGTCGTGGTGTTACTATTGTTGTTTATTGTTCTATTCCGCATAAGGATTTTTTATTTTTAAATAACTTTGGTTCTTTAAAATGCAGGTTGGATCGTCTCCAAGGTTGACCATTGTGCTGTATAAATGGCTCCACGAATCGTTCACGGTAAGCTCTGGTTTCGAATATGGTTTCCCTTGCTTGTACAGACTCTTGCAGTTGAAAAAATTCGCGGCCGTGTTGCACCCAGTTTTGGGTTGTTGTCCTTCGTTTTTATAGTTTTTGTTTTGGTTAAAACCCTTGCTTGTCGCAAGGTGACTTTGGCTTTAAGTTGTAACTTGTGAAGCTCTCCTCTTGTATTAGGGTTGAACTTACAGTTTTGTAATATTATGTTGATATTGTCCATACTCCATAACAAGGTATGGGTATTCAGCTTTTTGTTGAGTTTCTTTTTGTACTTTGGTAAAGTTTTGACTTACATTCGGCCTTCGGGCTCGTTATTATAATGTAAATATCTTAAGACAGTCTGTCTGTAAGTTAATTTCGTTTTCCTTTATGTTTTTGTATTTTATCTCTGTGTAAATGAATTTAAATTGTTATTTTAATGGTTATATAAAAAGAAATAAGTTTATTGCTTATCTTGGGTTACTATTGCAATGGTTTTGTATATTTTAAAGAAAACTGAGTAATTTCAGCTCAGAATTACGAGCTAGGGTTTTAACCCTATTTAACTTGTAAAAAGATATTTTCTGTATTGTTAATAAATAGATTAGATTATTGTTAATAGAATTTTAAACCATTTCAGTACTCAAGGATTTCCAGGTTAGGGTTTAATGAATTAAACTCTGGTTCTTACTTTAAGATTCCTTCATTTTGTTTAAAGAATTGTTAATTTATAAACAATATTATTTATGTAATACTATTATCTGTATATAATATAAATACTTAAGCTTGTATTTGTGCATACACTTATTTAATAAATACTGTGACTAATCTATATTAGTTTAGTTCATTCAGTAGTATTATTTCTGTTAGCTTACTAAGAAATGAAATAAGGATTATGACCCTATCATTTTCCTTTACATGTATAATCTGTTTACAAAACCATTTCTTGTTATAATACTTATTAATTTAAACATAAATTACTGTCGTATCTTAGTTATTTTAATTATATAAATAAGTTACTGTTGGAGCTATCTAGTTCTCTGTTAAGATACTCTTTATCTTTAGATTAATTTGTCTTTAGAAATATATATGTTACTAAACTCTATCTAGGGTTCGAATAGTTGCCGGTTAAGTTGATTATTATTATCAGTAAAAGAAATAAACTAATAGAACCATACTTAATTCTTTGATTAACATAAAAAGATAGGCATTATATCTTAGTTGTTTCTATCTTCTCTGTTTCAGGATAGTAGTGAAGTTTACAAAAGAAAGTACTGTATAAAAGAAATAACTTACCTACTTGAACAACTCATGAATATAATACATTGCTATTAGTAAAAAAAAAAATATGACTATTTTTTTTTCTAGCATTCTTAATACAAGTCTGGTTTTAACAATAAATCTAACTAGGCAGATTAATATTCTTTTCTGAAAGCAACTATCTACAAAAAGAAAAGATTCCAACATTCTGAAATACATAATAACTTTATTCAAATCAGATTTCTATCATATCTTTCATCTATTTAAATTATACTGTTTGTGCTAGAGTATGATCTGGCCCATTCCAGACGGGGAAAAACACAGGTTGGGATTATTTCATCCAATACAGATTCAATATTCAAATAACTAAAAGATTACAAGCTTTAACAGTTCACTACAAAAAATGTAAATCATTCATTATTCATTCGTTCTCAGATATAAACTTTTAACATCGTAAATAAAAGATTGTAGAACCTATTTAAGCTGGACAACAACAACGTTGGGAGGCCGCTCCTCCCTACCAACTCCTAGAGAGCACTCAAACAACGACTTCTCAGGACCCCTGAGCATTTTCTGGTCTCTTTGGCTGAGAACTGGTGGAGCATGCAACAAGATACTAGTCCAATGACTCAGTACTAATTCTGCACTCAGTAGTAAGATCCTTCAGCTGAAAAGTTGTACTAGATCACTTTTTGCAGTTTACCCCTCAAAACACATTCCACAAATTCCCTTCCCAATGAAATCCTCTAAAGTACATTCACCTGAATGGTTCTCTTCTTGGAAATGAGCAGCCTCATCTCTCTTCAATGGGTATTTTTATTAAGATTGCCTAGGTCTTTTTGGGTTAATTGTCATTAATTAAGCCACTTGCTCTAATCCCACTTTCTTGGGGGATCATGACCCCAAATGTAGGGAGGTTGCCACCTGCAACATTGGAAGTGTTTGAGGATGCTGCCACTTGTCTATTTTCTCTCCACCCAGTCTCCTCCACCAACTTGACTAGTAAACACTCTTTTAACAACTCTCCCAAGCTGTTGTCTCTACTTTTATTTATTTATAATTAAAATATTCAGAATTACATTCACACCCTTGACTCTGCTGATTCATCATTTACAACTTTGAATAAAATTTAACATATTGTCTTGAAATAAAATCAAATATGATAATATATTTTTTACAAAATTGGGGCATGTGACAGAAACCTTTCTTCCTTTGGCCAAACTTCTCATTCTTCTTATCTTTCCATGTCTTATGGTAATCAGGTTTCCCTTTTCTTTGCTCATAGCAATACTTAGCCTTCCTTATTGCTTCTTCAAGAGTTCTAGGTTCATAAAACTCAATTATGTCTTTGTAAGACTAAGGCAATCCACTCAGGAAACGCTAAATTTTCACTCTTTCATCCTTGATGTACCTGACATATCTCAACAGTTCTAGGAACCTATTCGCATATGCTTCCATGGTATGTTGTCCTAGTCTTAGCTCATGGAATTCTTTGATCTTGTCATCATAGTACTTGTCAGAGAGATATTTCTGCTTGAAATACTTCTGAAACCGTTTCCATTTAAGCTTCCTTTCATTGATCTTCCTAACTTGCTTGAAGTGCTCCCACCAAATGGATGCCCTTCCATTCAAACTAAATATGGCAACCCTTGCCTTCATTTTCCTCGAATAATCCTGAACTTGGAAGTACTTCTTTATTCCAAGAAGCCAAGCTTCAGCTTCTTGTCCAGTCTTCACCTCACCATCAAACATAGTAGGTTTAGACTTCTTGAATTCATCCCGAGAGCTATCTCCACAGTGCATCCTTCTCTTTCCCTTGCGAGAAGAATATCTTGAATCCCCACTGGAATCCTCTGAGTTAGACGACTTACTAGAAGTCCTTCTTCTTCTTTTGGTACTGCTCTTACTTCCTTCGGGTTTCACTATATCCTGTCCAGAGTTCATCTTTCTTTCCAGGTTTGTCAAACTCTGCAACATGGCAGCATTTAACTGATGTTGATCTTCCTAGGATTTAATCAGGCTCCTCATAGTAGCTGCAATATCTGGGGGTGTCTCTTGGAATCTCCTTCCATTAGACTCTATGTCATCATTCCCAACTTAGACATTTTCCCCCATGGCATCTCGCACACGCTCGTAGGAGTCTCGAGCATCATATCCGTCATGGGTTCTCATGGCTGAACCACAACTTACTGTTCCAAAATTTACTATGACTCTGCAAACATGTTATCAAGACCATTTGTTAGACACATAGTAATTCAAAATCAAAACCATTTACTTACTATCACTTGGCCTATCTAGGCCCAATGTTGTAACCGACAGCTTGGATACCACACTGTAGTGTACTACAAGTTGACATTAGAGGTATCCTTGACTTGTTCTCAGCCCATCTAGGCCCAATGCTGCAACCGACAGCTCTGATACCATGTTGTCACATACCCATACCCCATCAATATGTGAAATTAAAATCTTCATCGAGAACCTTCACTGTTCATCGAAACACAGGGCATGGTCGTGAACCACATCTTGACAATTTCAACACTATAACGCTCCCTCTCGTCTTCTATAGATTAGTTCAACAATCAGCAAGCAAATATCTCATAGGAGATCGGACGGCGGAGAGAAAACGTGACGAAATCAACGATCCTAAATTATCCCGCAGACCAGATCTAATTCAACAGTTCAGAATTCGCCCGCAAAAATCAACGATGCGGAAAGCCCGAGTTGCGGGGTCGAAAGTTACAAAAAAAATTCCATAACACTTTTCGCATCCCGCATCGGAAACATATCAACAGAGGAGAACCATCGCTCGAAGATCGACGGTGTGGAAACTTAACCTTGCGGGATTGGAAAATATCGAGATTGCAACACCGCGATCCCGCATCCTGCATCCCACAAGTTGCGGAAGGAAAGTTGCGGGAGGAAATCTACAGAAACCAAAATCTACGAAACAATGTTCTGCATCCCGCATCCCGTAAACTGCACAAATGAGGATCTCTAGCAGAAAACTCAACTTTTCAACTGAATTCTTGGATCGATCTGATCCTCCAGGCCATTGCCAAACTGGCCAATATACACTGCAACTTAGTAAAATCCATTGAAGGAAAAACATACATAGATGCCTGTAATTGCAGTTATTTAGGGAACAATGCATAACTCATCATAGCAACATGTTCATCACATTCCATCAAGCAAATACAATGCAAGAATTATAATTGTAGAGAATAACATAATAATGTAGGCAAGAGCACTTATCTTTGAAAAAAACTTTCCCCGCAACGAGCTATGTTGCTGCAACGTTCCTCCCAACCATATGCCATTGTGCTCCTTAGTCTCTCAGCAACACTGCCACCCCCGAGCTGGGCATGATTTCCTCAAGGAATAAGGGAACACTAGCAGACTCGCACATAGCCAGGGTGCAATAACACTCAGCTAAGCCAATAGATGGGTTTATCAAACTGTCCACAGTCAAGCCATCTCACCATTGGGTTTATCAGGCTATTTGGGAAAACATCCCAATAGATGGGTTTCACAGGCCACTTTGCCAAGCCATCTCACAGTTGGGTTCATAGACTGTTCGCAGTCAAGACAACATTCACCTTTAAGGACTAGTCAAGCCAACAAATGGGTTTATCAGACTGTTCACAGTCAATCCATCTCACTACTGGGTTTATCAGGCTACCTAGCCACGCCAAAATTTGCAGTTGGGTTTATCAGACTGTCCAGCCAAAGGTTACTTACCAGGTTAAGCAAAACAAGACATAGCCAAGCCAACAGGTGGGTTTATCAGGCTACCAACCAAGCCATCTTTCTAGTTGGGTTTATCAGGCCTCTGAGGAAATGGGAAGGAAGAACTGCTAAGATAGTGAGCTCATCTACAGAGATGATAACACCTTCACAATACCTATCTAGCCTGGTTTCCCTACTACCTACACACCCAACATAAGGAAGTGTCCCTTCTCTGTTGCACAGTCCTTGAGGCTACACCTTCCCTTCAAGTGCTCTTTAGGATGTGCATAGCAGGTTTACCAGCCACTCTTATCTTATTATAAGGTTCCACACTAGGTTTATCAAGCACATTCTACATCTCTCCCACTTCTAAGTCTTATACATAGCTCAGACTTGAACCAGGGTGCACAACACAACAACCACACGGAGACTCTACAACACAGGTTTACTATGAACATGAGTAACAAGGTCTCATACACTATGTAGTTTAGGATAACGGTGCAACACAGCAAATACCTCAATGTCCATGACATAACATACTTGCAGAACGCGAAGGATACATACACAGAAGAAAGGCTTTGTTGTTCTCCCGCTTCCTACACGACGACCGGGGAGTGTAAGTGATGAATAACTGAAAATGATCGTAATGAGCCAGAACAGCCCGTAGCTCTCAAGGCGTGAGAGTAGGAAAACTCGACGTGAATGCAATGTTCAAACTGACATACAGTTCTGGTGTTTTCTTGTCCTTGCAAGCAAAACACAACACTCCAGAATTGGGTGCTCTTCCCCATTCAAAATTGCCCATACTCTTCCCCTTCCAAGCAATAACTACCTCAACCACTTTCTGGCAGAATAAATGGTTAGGAAGAAAAGACAAGAAAGAGGGTAGTTGACAGTTCTGATGGGTTCTCCCCATGACACATGGATTTTCCCCAAACAGGTTCAAGGTTAACATTCCCACCCCCTTATCCTTAGGAAAATCATGCCCCCATCTCATTATTCATTGCATTGACATAGTTGGCCATGGGTTTTCATTATATTGCATATTTACATGATTTTTACAAGCATGCTTGACTTAGCATAGAAACCATAAGCATCACCATGATCGCCTATATACCGAACCTTAATCAATGATAGGGCCTTGTCCTTGAGCCCCTTCTCATGATTTGATATAATATTTACATCATATACATTAATGCAACGAGGTCAAAATTGGGGTGTTACATTCCCCTCCCCCTTCAATAGCATTGTCCTTGGTGCTTATTAAATTTGAACAAAATGCTACAATGGCATCGCCTTAGTGCTCCGCAGACTTGAACAAAAATGGATGTGCCAATTTCATGGCATCCTCCAGCTCCCATGTAGCCTCTTCAAAACCGTAGTGGTCCCATTGCACTTTTACCTATCCTATGGCTCGATTCCGAAGCATGGTGACCTTCCTGTCGAGGATGCACATTGGCTCGATTTCGAACTCTCCCTCGGGTTCCACCTGAATCACATCCCAGTTTATCATGTGGTTAGGGTCATGTATATATTTCTTAAGAAAAGAAACATGAAAAACATTCTGAGCTCTAGTGCTAGCAGGCAATGCAATTCTATACGCAACTAGCCCTATTCTTTCAAGCACTTCAAATGACCCACAATATCTAGGGGACAACTTGGCACAACTTCCCAGCTTTAAGGAACACTTCTTTGCCCTCAGTCTGAGGTAAACATGATCCCCAATACTGAACTCTCTGTTTACCCTATGCTCATCAGCATAGATTTTCTGTCTGTCTTGGGCTGCTTTCAGATTTTGCCTGATCTTCACAACCTCTTGCTCCATCTCCTTGAGCAATTTGGGACCAAGCACAACCCTGTTCACTGGATTATCCCAAGTCACTGGTGTCCTACACCTTCTACCATACAAAGCTTCATACGGACTCATCCCCAAGGATGCTTGCTATCCATTATTATAAGCAAACTCTACCAAGTGTAAATAATCTTCCCACTTGGTTGGTTTGTCCATCAGATACATGCGAAGCATGTATTCAAGCACTTGATTAACTCTCTCTATTTGCCCATCAGTCTGAGGGTGGTAAGCAGTGCTGAAGTTTAGCTTTGTACCCAAGTCAGCAAACAAACCCTTCCAAAAATTGGAAGTGAACTTGACATCTCTGTCAAAGACTATTGCCTTAGGAAATCCATGCAATTTGAAAATCTCCTTCATAAAGATCTTTGCAATGTCATATGTCTTATGCATAGACTTAGTCAGTATAAAATGTGCTGCCTTCATCAACCTATCCACCACCACCATGATAGAATCATGTTGTCTCCAAGTCATTGGCAACCCTGTAATAAAGTCCATGGAAATAACTTCCCATTTCCATTCTGGAACTGGCAAAGGTTGCAACAAACCTGTAGGGTGTTGATGCTCAACCTTTACCTGTTGACATTTCATGCACCTTGAAATATACTCAGCCATGTCCTTTTTCATTCCTAGCCAGAAATACTGCCTTCTGGTTGTAGCAATTGTCTTCTGATATCCTGGGTGACCAAAATATGGAGCTTGATGGATCTCATCCATAACAACTCTCCTCATATCTGCTACATTTGGAATATAAATCCTGCCTTTATAAGTAAGAATTCCATCTTCTTCCAAATTGTATCGCTCATACCTCTTCTCAAGACCTTGCTGCTGTAATTTTTCCTTGACCTGCACATACAATTCATCTCTAGCCATATGATTAACAATCTGTTGCCTCAAATTTGATTGGCAAGTAGTAAGAAATGCCACATGCATTTCCTACACCTTCCTGCTGAGTGCATCAGCTACCTTATTCTCTTTTCCTTTTATGTGCTTGATTTCAAAATCAAACTCACATAAAAACTCCAACCATCTAACTTTCCTAGCATTTAGAGTAGGCTGATAAAAAAAATACTTTAGACCACAATGGTCTGTCCTTAGCTCGAATCTTCTTCCCATCAAGTAATGCCTCCACATCTTGAGAGCATGTACTATGGCTGCAAGTTCTAGATCATGAGTAGCGTAGTTTTTCTCATGTTCCTTCAACTTCCTTGACTCATAACATATGACATGGTTGTCTTGCATGAGGACTCCTCCAATCCCTTGACCACATGCATCTATACACACCACAAAATATTTCTTTGGGTCTGCAACTTTCAAAACCAGTGCACTAGTAAGAAGATTGTTCAACTTCTGGAAGCTTTCTTCACACCTCACTGTCCATTCAAACTTTATTCCCTTCTTTTGCAAAGAAGTAATGGCATGTGCAACCTTGGAGAATCCCACAATGAATCTCCTGTAGTATCCTGCAAGTCCCATAAAAGATCTTACATCTGTCACATTCCTTGGAGTAGTCCAATTCATAATGGCTTCAATCTTTTCAGGGTCCATAGATATACCCTCCTTGGAGATAATGTGTCAGAACCCCAAATTTTCGAAAAATTTAAAACTTTTTAAAAATAGCATAAATATACGTTAATGCAATCATTAAGTAATGATTAGTTTATGCTGAAGAACTGTACTTGAATGATCCTTACTTGTACTTAAATTATAAGATAAATTTTTCTTTATTTGTTCCTGAATGTTTTCTGCTTGTGACCGCAAGGAGGAATTGCTATGACAGACTGGGCTTACTTAGCTGCTTCAGCTAACGCAGCAGTGTTTCTTTCTCTTACAGATTTACAGGTAAGGTTCGGGTTGCTGCTAACAAAACTTTTAAAGCATAAAAAAAATTAGTAAATTGCTATACTACAATCATTCAGTATTATAGAAATGAATGCTAGCCAGTAATAACAAGCCCTCACAGGTATTGCTTTCCCTGTACTTCTTTCAAGAATTTCCAATGATAGTTAGTTTAGAAATGCTAAAGAAATAGATAGCTAGTTTCATTTATATTGACGATATTAAATATTCTTGTGAAATACTGATTCGCCATTTAGTTTACTGTACTGCATTCGTACTATATACTGTCTAGTATCTAGATTAGCTCTGGACTATCATGTTTGATTTTATAACTTGTACTCATTTGTTGTTTGCCTTGTCATGCCCAAATGTTAAAACTTTATGAACATGCTTGACTGCAGAAATAATTATAAGTCTGAATTTAGAAAAGTCAATATATATATATACATATTCTTTTCTTCTAGCATCTGTACGATTTTCTGCTAGCTAAAAGTCTTAACTTAGCAAAATTCCAAAAGTTTTGAAGTGATAGAAACTACTTTTATTTCCATGATCCTATATTGATTAAATTTCTCAGTGCGCCTTTGGAATTACCATGTAATTCCATAATCACAATTATTACGAACTTTTAGGTTAAACAACATTGAGAAAAGTACCGATCAGT
>LPNX010960411.1:186399-206694 GCA_001517045.1 Pseudotsuga menziesii | reverse complement strand
TATATATATATATATATATATATATATATATATATATATATATATATATATATCAATATAATCTAACTCATAATCTCAATCAAAACAAAATAAATCTCACATCTAACTTAACGGCCATTTGAACAAATCTTTGGAAGTTATTAAATATTATATCCTATGAGAAAAGGGTTTTTTATTCTTTGGAAATTACCAACCTTGTCGTTATAGAATAAAATTGTACATTCCAAAAATTCTACGATTTGGGTCGGAATAGTTCGTTTTCCAAGGCCATTTTGATAAAATCTTGTTGGAATTTTAAAAATCTAGGTTATAGTTATCAATTTTTGGAATTTTGGGTACCCCAAAGGTTTTTGAGGATGCTTAACCCATTTCTACCATCAAAATTGGGACTAAATATTTTTAACATTATTATAACTTTTATTATTATAATACTATCAAATAGTACATAAATACATATTGTGATCATGGAAGCATAAAACAATGTTTTGTATAATTATTTGAAAGAAACTAAAAAAATTGTTTTCTAAATCTCGGAGTGATATCTAGTAAGAATGAAAGTCTACTTACTTAAGGACCATCAATGGTATTGATTTAACTTGTATTCACATATAAAAACAAGTGATGATTGTCATCACTACTAGTTGACAACTAAGTTAAATAGGTTTTGCATTCTTTCGAGAAAAAAAAAAACCTGTACATAGATTTACATGCATTTAGTACATTTTTATTTTTATTTGTTTCATTGCCTAAATGAATTTTAATTTAATAAATTTATTATACTTTTATCCCTTTCAAAAATAATTATAAAAGTTTCATACACATTTAAAAGTTGGTGGAAGGTAGTAAAGTGTCTCAAAATTCATATAGGGAAAAACAATTTCAATGTCTGGTCATTTTCAAGGAGAATTTCAATTGAAGCATAGTTATTCAACCCTAATCAATAAGCTTGACATAATCATGTACACAAATTCCTTCTCTTAATCTTGGTTATAATTTAATTTTTTCTCTATTTTTGATTAAATATGAACAATTCACCACATCTACCCAAAAATCTCAAGCATATACCTAGCAAATAATACTAGGCAATCTTTCTGAATATATAAAATCATTAGAGAAATCTAGGGAAGAGAGAGAATCCAAAAATCAAACAAAGTTTGAAGTAATGCTTGCTAATAAGTTTGCATCCCTTGAAGACTAGATCCAAAAACATATAGACAATAAGTTGCAAAGTTAAAGTTGGAGAATAAGTTGCAGAAAATAAAGATTATAATACAAGAAATGGAAAAGAATAGTCAAGAAAAGAAAAAATTAACCCTAAGAAGGTGGGATAGATATTCTAGGAAATATTAATATGAAGAACACGATTAAAGAGCTAGAATAAAATATAAATAACAATTTCACCTATAGTTTTGAATCTAACTTAGATATAAAACCCATCCAAGAATAAATAATAAGTTTATAGAACTAGACCGTGATCATAACAAAAGACTTTGAACCTTGTAATTTTTGGTTTGAACAAGATGAAACATAAGGATATGCTAGCACCAGTCAAAGAAGAACAACAAAACAAATTATAAGTTGACATAACTTGTTTCATAGAAGCAAAGAGGTTGGGCAAAATAATGGAGCATGAAGATAAGTTAATTTGTGTTAAGATAAGATCTAATTATGATCATAAATATGGTATAATGAATTAAAATAAAAGTATAAAAGGATTAGGAATACAATGAAGACCTTATTCTAGAAGATCAAGTTGATTTAAGGAAGTTCACAAGGTAAAAGAAACTAGGAAGGAAGGAAATTGGGAAATAATTAGGAATACAAAAAATATTTTTAGGGATAGAGACTGAAAATATAATAACAAATAAGAATTTGGGATGTTTGAGATCCTCTCTTTGAACTATTGAATGTATTTACATGGAGCTAGGGCCCATGTTAAGTTGGATCTTGAGTGAAATTGATATTATATTGCTTATTGAAACCTGGAAGCATGAAGAATCTAAGGTGCCTAACCTAGAAGGATTTGTTTGTGATCAGTATGGAACTAGAGATCCTACAACAAAGGAAGTGTAAGCATAGCTTTTTACATAAAGAATAATATGCTTCACCATATTAAGCTTCATAAGAAATACTCTTTCAATTAGCACACATGGATGAAGAATTCAAATATTAATGCTCAAAATATTTATATAGAAATATGTTATTTTGTGTCTATTAATTCTACATTTTATAAGAAAAACAATCTAGATTAAAATTGTCCTTGCAATGGCTTAGAACATGATATTCATAGTATGAGAAATTAATGTAGTATCCTCTTGCTAGGATATTTAATGCTAGAACAACAACTAACCAAGTTATTATCTTAAGAAATGATTCCAACGTTAATATTCTATGGCAAGATGAAGACCTCGTTTTAACTAGCATATGGAAAAGAAAATATTAAGACTTGGTTGAGAATTTGTTCAGTACCAAGCTTATGAAGCTCTATAGTTCTCAAGATCTAACAATTTAGAATTGTTGATTTTTTATCAATTATGAAGATCTTTGAACTTTAAAATTTTTATCAATGAAATACTGAACAAATGAATCACTAAATCATTCAATCAAACAAATTATTCATCCACAACACAACATATACCCTAGGAAAAACCTCACAATAATGAGGATAAAAAACACAACAATTCTTTTGAGTATAATAGATAGATTTGCATATAATAATTTTTACCGACAATAGCAGATTGCCCGATAAGAGAGAACATAGAAATAGAGAATAATGATCAATTGTTCCAACTTTTCATGTTCCCATCACATTAATAACAAGCCAAAAACTCAGTAATGAAAACTATAGTGAATGGATGCATGACAATTGTGCACACATGCACATGAACTGCAAATTGCCTTCATGAGGATTAAACCCGGTACATTGGAAATTTCTCCATGTATACATATGCGTCATGCCTTTCATCTTTGACATTAAATGATGCTTAATTGGCATCAGAGTGAACTCAACTCTATTTGGATGTGTACACTTAGTTAAGAGGCTAACATAAGTGTCAATATGCTTTAACTCAAGCATCATTATGCAAATACTTTATTAACTATAGTGTCTTCTTTTGATTATCTTAACTGCTATCTTTTGATTAACATAAGTGTCATCTTTTGATTAACTTAAGTGCCATATTTTGATTAACTTAAGTGTCGTCTTTTAGTTTAACTAAAGTGTTTAATTAATGCAAATTACTTTAGTTAACTAGTCTATTATTATTCAACACTTAGTTAACTATTGTTAACTGAATCATACTTATTGATTTACTTGTAGTGAGGATTGTGAGTTCTCTAAAGCACACATTGTAACTTTAACTAAGGATATTTAACCAATACTTTCATTGTTACATCCACTGAAGCTTTAATTGAAGCTCAGTAATTCGAGTTCACTTTAGTCATTACATTGGAAATTCAAATTCTATATGCATTATCTCTTTATCTTTACTGCGTGGTCTAGATGTGTTAACATTAATTATCATATCATATTATACTTAGAATAGTTGTCACATGCTATGATCATATTATATTACTCTTGCACCATATAGTCATTTCTAAAGTAATTCACTCTAGAGGTAGTTAATCTCTAAAGGAGACTTAATAGCAATTTGTGGCCATTGTTAGTAATATACCACATAACATTTATGCTTTAACATGCAAAGCATTTCACTTCTATAACTGGAGGCCCATCCCATAATGTATCATCTATGAGAATAATGACTTGATATTACTCACAAGTCCAACTTGATATTACTCTCAAGTCAACAGTATTGATATTACTCACAAGAATTTAGTCTTGATATTACTCACAAGACTTCAGTCTTGATATTACTCACAAGAATTTACAGTAAAACATCACCACCTCAATCATATTAGGATATATAGGAATTGATATTACTCACAAGTTCAAAGAATGACTCCTGATGTTGTACATTCAACATCAATAGCCTAATGAAGTGGTCAAAATCCAACCAGATGACTTGTACTCACAAGCTTAGAAACAATGTTGTAGATTATATTATGTTTGATATACCCATATAAAACCAAATAGTAAATTTTGACATCTTAAATAACCACAACCCCGAATCTAATCATAAGCATTTAACATTATCTCTAAACTCTGTCATGCACAAAATCCCCACAGAAGAGAATTCTAATAACCAAAAGCATTTGATATTTGACAAAAATAATGTTGATATTTTTAAAAAGTTTTTAAAAAATGAATTAAAACTTTTATCAAATCAATATTGAAGATCTTTATCATAATTTTATGGCAACACTCTCTACTTCCATTAACACATTCTCTATTGAAGTATCACACAAAACTAAAAATAGGATGACGAATCATTGGTGTGATAAAGGGTGTAAGATTGCTAGAAATTCTGTTAGAGATGTTTCTAATGAGTTATTACAATTTGACAAGATAAATAGGTACAAAACCCTAATTATAAGGAAAATAAGGTACTTTATAAATAGAAATCAATATCAGATTTTGCATCTCTCTAAGCTAAATCCTATGAAATTATGGGCACAAATTCTAACTCATAAACTAAAGAAAACAATATGATTCCCTTGGGAGGCTAAAATTTGTACCTTAAAAATATTTATGAATCCCCTTATGCCATGGACAACAATTGAAATCTTTCTCAATAAGAAGAGGGTTTTTCTTTAGAAGACATTGAGTTTGGGGTTAAGCAACTTGTAAAAGGGAAAATTAAGGACAATGAAGGTTACCAAGCATAAATCTTAAAAACTAGAGGACCAATCCTCATCCATCACAACCATAAGCTCTTCAATTTACCAGTTAAGTAGGGTTTTTCCTAAACCATGAACTCAAAGCCTCCTTGCTCCTATTTTTAAAAGTGGGGATAAAAAAACCCCTCAAATTATAGGACCATTATGACTAGCTCCCTTTTATAAAAGTGATATGGAATTATTTTAGAAAATAAATATCAATGTACGATCATAAAGCCTAACATGGAAAAGAGCTAAAGGTGGGGTCATATTAGGAGCAATCATTCCGCTATGGAGTTCAAACTACCTTGTTATGATTAGGATCATTGTGGAGGAGTGTCACAATATTAAATCAATCTCTTGTGTTGCTTCGTTGACTTTAGGAAATCATTTGACACAATTCCTATAACTAAACTTTCAAATATATTATAAGAGCTAAAAGTTGCTTTCGAGTTGAGAATTGTTGCGATAAGGTTATACAATAACATTATTGTCAAGTTTAGTAACATTGAGGGATGATCATAAGAAAACAATTGTAATGTAAGAGCTAAGCAATGGTGTCCCCTATTCCTACTCTTTTTGGCACATACATTGACAAGTTAGAGAGTTGTTTGGAAGAAGCAGGTTGTGTTTGTGTGACTCTAGCTAGTATAGTTGTCGTCCTTTATCTTTATGTCGATGCTATTATTCTTATGATGAGGAGTCTCGGTGATCTCGACAAACAACTAAAAAATATCAAATATCTTTGTTCTAGTATGGGTATGATTGTTAACAGTAACAAAAAAGGTTATGATAATCAAATCCAAGAATATCACTTACATTAAATTCATATATGAAAACAACATCTTGGACGAAGTTATTGCATATAAATATCTTGGAATTGATCTTCATCACAAGCTTAACTGGAACTAAAGCATTGAGAAAATGATAAATGGAGGGTGGAAATATTAGTATAGACTTGAAAACGGTTGTAAATGAGAGGAGGTTTGACTCTGGGATAAAAGGAAACTCCTGCTTGAGACTCGTGGCGCTTCTATTATCTCATATGGTTTTGAAGTTTGGGGATGCAACTTATGTAGAGAATCATGAAGAAAGAAAGAGAAAAGACAAAAGGTTTTATAACTTATAATCTAAAAAATAAGACAATACACATTATTATATCCTCTCATAGAAGTGAGTTCCCCCCATTGAGAGCATGACTATGACTAGGTACCTTATGTACAAGAACGAGATAAACAACATGGACAAGAGACTTCCTCAAATTATTTCAAACTCTAGTCAAAATCACTTGCAACTCAAATGGGGTTGGCATAAAATGCCCAAGTCTTGGCTAAATAATTCTGGAATCAAGGAACACATTAAGGATAATATTAAAAATATTAATACATCTAAATTTAAGGAGAAATTGTGGTGTGATAAAGAACTAGGAGATCAACTAAAATTAAGATACTATAAAGAAGTAATCGAGCATAATCTAGAAGATCAAAAGTATATTTTTGTTTTAACTTGCATAAAGAAGAAAATCAACATCACTAAAATTTGAATAAACTCTAATGAACTCCATAGTGAAACAAGGTGTTGGAAAATTCCTAAAACATTGTGGGTCACAATAAATTGTCATAATGGTGACACTAAGAGGGTTGAAGATAAAAATCGTTTTCTCTTAGAATGTCCCACATACAAGTACACCTACATAAGATCGCAATTTCAAAACATTTGTTGCACTACTAAACTTCCTAATGTTTTAACTCATTAAAACAATGGGGATTTCAAAATGCTTCTCTTAAAGCTTTTCAAGCAAAAAAATAAAATTCTAAGGAAAACCAAGTAATTTTTTACCCTTCTTAAGGTTTGATAGAGCAAAGTTGGTCTCATGGACATTAATAACCATCATCGTCATCATTCTAAAATTTAGAAGAAGGTTAATTTTCTATTTTGTTATCATAGGAATGTGGTTATACAATCTTTACTGAAATCGCAAATTTTTATTGATAAATTCTGTTTTTAATGGAGGAATGGATTCAACACCATGACTATGCTACAACATGATATATATGTTTATCAATAAAATTTTGAAGTAAAAAAATTGGTATCCCTTCTAGTTATTTGGAGCTAGTAGAAAGAGGATCAATTATTTGTGCATTTAAATTACTAGTAAGATTGGAAAATGGCAATTTTGGATGGATGAAATTATTGTTTTTAATGAAAAAGTGGATTCATTGCCATTTGGTACCCTACTACAACCATATTCTACAATGTTAACATATGCCCTTTCTAAGATGCAATTAAAATATCAATTTATCACAAAACTACTAGTTAAATTTAGAAGAAAGTTATTTTTATTTACATTTTCTAATATGTCATCAACATTGTGTAAATAGTAATCATTGTTGAAATTGTAAATTTAGATTAATAGAATTGTTGTTTTTTATCCAAAAATAAATTCAACACCTTTTAAAAAAATTCAAACATAAATACAAAAATAATTTAAAAAAATCAATACAACCTCATAATTAATTACTTCTTAATGCAATATATCAAACCTTGAATGTATAACTCCCTACAAGTACAATCATTTTCTCAAAGTAAAAATATATCAAACCTTGAATGGATAACTCCCTACAAGTACAATCATTTTCTCAAAGTAAAAAATATATATAGACAGATAGATACTCAACTCATACTTTGTAAAAATACTACTCCATCAATGGTATTTCCTTTATATGTTGTTTGGTTGAAATATTTATATGTTGTTGTTTGTTTGAAATATTAACATTGCCACACTCTAATTAAAAAGTATTAAAATTACAACACTTGTGCGTAAATTAAAAAGTTTCATTAAAGTTGAACAAAGGATTCAGAATTGGACCTTCCGTTGGTTGTCCAAAGGAGGAAAGCTGATATTGATTAAAGCTGTGTTAGAGGCCATTCCAGTCTACTGGATGCATTTTTGGGTTCCTATGGGTGTCATAGACAAAATCAGAAAGCTTTGCTTTAACTTTCTTTGGGCTGGTAAACAGAACTCCTCTGGTTTACCCTGTATATCTTGGAAGTCTCTTGCTTTGCCTAAATCTTTGGGTGGTTGGGGACTTAAGGTCCCTGTATTATTTGCCAAGGCTCTTGCAGCAAAAAAGGTCTGGGATATCATTCATGGTTCGGGTTTATGGGTTAAGATAGCTTTTTAGAAATATATTTATCCAATGAATAAACTGGACTGGATTAGATCTTCTGTTAAAAAGAAAAAGAACATTTCAATTTGCTGGAAAGTTGTACTTTGGGCTTTTGATCTCATTGGGAACTTTCTGGTTTGGAAGGTTGGTTCTGGCAATGCTGTTCGTATTGGTTTGGATCCGTGGGTTGGATGTAAATGGAGACATGCTCTTCCTATTCCTATGATAGATAGATTACATTTGGCTGGTTATCATCTTCTCTCTGATATTGGAATTCATGGTATGTCTGTTTTAATGTCACAAGAATGGTTATCTGCAGATACCTTGGGTTTTAATGACCCACTTGAGATTGCTGCTTGGAATGGATATATTGCCATTCTCAAGTCTAGCCATGTTAGACTTTCTAATGCAGATGACTGTCTCATCTGGCATTTATCTAAAACAGGTAAGTATTCTCCTAAAGTGGGATATGTTGAACTTATTAATAGAGAAGTGGAATTGATCTGGTGGTGGAAGGTCTTATGGAAGATGAAGTGTCCACTAAAAACAAAAAATTTTAGTTAGTTTCTTCTCTCAGGTAAAGCATTGACCTAGGATGTTCTCTGCTTGAGAGGTAGAGAAGGTCCTGGTAGGTGTTTTTTATGCAAACAGAACTGTGAATCCAATTTTCATATTGCAGTAGACTGCCCATTTACTCAATCTGTTTGGTCACTTATTGAGGACCATCTGAATCTTAATAATCTTTGGAATGGTGATTCCCTGTCTGATTGTTTTAAAAACTGGTGTTTGTTATCAGATGTGACACTTTCAAATCTTTACCTATCATTGTTCTCTGGTTCATTTGGAAAGCAAGAAATAGATCTTGCTTTGAGGATCTTGACTCAACTCCTGCACAGATATTAAGCTTTAGCTTGGGTATGTTGAAGAATTTACCTCAGTCTTTATCTGTGGTCTCTATCAGATCAATATTTGTAGAAGAAATTGATCAATCTTATGCTTGGGGATACTTTGATGGATCTGCTGCTGGGGATCCAATGATTTGTGGGGCAAGAGGTATCTTGTTCATATCTGATAGGCATCATATTACATTCAAAGTAGGTTTAGGCTTGGGTACTAATAACTTTGCAGAATTATGTGCTCTTAAGCTTCTCCTTAGGCTGGCTCAGATGCATCATTTGGATAAAATTCAAGTTTTTGGGGATTCCCAGTTGGTTATTAATTGGGCATCTGGTAAGTATCGACTACAAAATCTTGAACTAGCCATGATTCTTCAAGATGTTCACTATCTTGCTGACAGTCTGAATTATGTGTCTTTCAAACACATTTACAGGGAAAGAAATTTCAAAGCAGATTCTTTGGCTAAAGTAGGTGGCAGCATACTTGAAGGTTATTGGAGTACATGTGAACTGAGAGATGCAGAAACCATAAAAACTTTTTCAGGTTTTCTAAATATTGCAGTGTGTTGTATGTGACTGTTTATGATGGCAACTTGCATATGATCTTTTCTGACAGATTGCTGGTTCTTTTTGGAGAGTTAAATGCTTGCGCATTTCTGGATTGTTCTACTTTGATATGATGCCGTGGCTGGTATTCTTATGCATTTTTTTGCATTTGGTGATCTCAAGCAATATTCTTAGAGCTTGACTTGCGGGCTGTTTGGCCTCTTCTTATTTGGTTCTGAATGGATTTGGTTATGTTATTTTCTTCTTTGGATGGCCTGCAATTGGCCAATTTCTAGCTGCTGATTTTTTTGATCAGCTATTGTCTTATCATTCACTTATGAGACCTCATCAGCATGCTAGTTTTGCTCTGATTTTATGCTTTTGATCACCTGACACAGTTGATCTGACCTAATTTAATCAGGAATGATGAAATAAGTCTGCTGCGAACAGACTTAATTTGTGCGTGGAATTTGATTTCTTTTCTGCTGAAAAGTTTTTTGGTGAACATTATGATCTTATGATGATATATTGTATGTAATGACAACTTTACAGTTGGATCAGTTTTGGATATGGATTGTGGAATTTGTGCTCCTTCTGAGGCAAACTTTTGTGAATAACAACTTCTCAGCTGTTTTTTGTATAATGGACTATGAGGGCCATCTACTGAATGTGAATAAAAATTTATGATTTTTTTCTTTGGAAAAAAAAAAATTTAAAAAGTTTCATACATTACAAATTAGTTGAAATATTAACATTGTCACACACTCATTAAAAAATATTAAACTACAACACTAATGCATAAATTAAAAATATTAAACTACAACACTAATGCATAAATTAAAAAGTTTCATACATTAAAAATTGCATATGTACATGAAATTGTTATGGAAAATGCAACGTTAATTCCTCTCTCAAATAATAATATTTAAAATTTTAAGAGATTAATTGTTGGTATATCTATGATAATAATTCCTCTTTCAAATAATAATATCAGAATGTTTAAGATATTAATTGCTGATATATCTATGATAATAATCATTGATTGTTTTGGAGGATGTAACATTAATATATATATTTTAAGTAGTAATGTATTAGAAAAAAGTTATGATATTAATTGGATACAAACACCAATGTCTCTATTTAAAAATAATATTAAAATATTTATGATATTAAGAAATGAAAGTTATATGAATTTTTTTTTTAAATTTCAAGTAAAACTAATTTTATAAATATTAAAAAACAAATTATAATATATTTAAACTACAACTTAAAACTAATTTATAAGTCTTTTTCTAATTTTATGTTCTTTTCAGCAGTTTGTTTGTTTTTGGAGTTTAAAGTACATTTTTGTTGCTATGCAATACGGAGTTTTATATGATGAAGCTTTAGGCTTTTATCTACTCTTTCAGTAATGTTACTTGATGGTTATGCACTTGCCGTAAGGCTGACAGGTCTCTGAATAATGAGTTCTGTTTTTTTTAAGAAGAAAAAATAAAAGATATTGCAAAAAAAAAAATTATTTTTAAGTTTTTACAATATTTTAATATAAAAAATATATTATTAATTTTGTATTATTACTGTATTTTTATGAAAAAAGGAGTCATCTAAAAATTCAATGATTTGAGTAGCATAGTCATATTTTTTTAGAATGAGGGGTTTTTAATTTTGAAAAAAATAGAGCTTAACTCTATTTGAATAGTGATTTCGATAGTAGAAATAGATATAGCACCCTCGAAACACCTAGAAAACTCGAAATTCTAGAACTTGATAGATAAACACTTGGAATAATCTGTTTAAGAGGGGTTGGTTCGGCCCTAACAGATGTAATCTTTGTAAAATCAAGGCTGAAACAATTGATCATATTTTTGTTGGTTGCTCCATTGTACAAAAGGTCATACACAGCTTGGGAAGTATGTTTGATGTCCATATGCTTTGGTCTGATTCATCTCTATTAGAAAACCTTTCCAGTTGGGTTACAAAGGGTGGAAGACTTCTGTATCTGCCCTTCTTTTTCATTTGGAATCCATGGAAGACCAGGAATAGCTGTATTTTTGAAAGACAAGGAACCAAATAGGAGTAAGCTATCTACCCGACAATTTGCACAAGGGCCCACCAAGTAGTTGACGAAAAGCTCACTCCATTTGCTGCTACCGCCCAGTCCCTACCACCCTCCAGCAAACGTGTGACTCCCTTGTTCATCAATGGAACCAGCGAATTCGATGGATCATCCACTGTCCTGCAAGTCTGTGCAGTCCAACGATCCTTGGCCTCCTGAGTTCAATGATCTCACTTCTTGCACTCCCGTCGGCTAGTCCACTGCATCGGCCACCAAGCCACTGCCAGAGCTCCCTGTTCATGCTCAAACTGCATCCATCGGGTGACTATCGCATCTCCCTACAATTTCAGATTGTCGCATCTTTAGATAATCTCTTTTTTGTGTAGAAGAAACAGAATGTAATGCATTTCAATCATGAAATTGATTACTGGATTCAATCTCGAATTAGCAGAGAAAAAGAAAAAAAATGGTTTCGATTCTATAGAAGAGATCACTCTCCCTATTATGGGGTTTGGTAAAAAGCATAGTTAGAATGTAGATTATGGACTTCCATAAAATGCCAGTAATCCACGCAAAAAAAAAAAAACAGTGTTTTGAGTTTGACATTCTGTGCTTTGAAAAATGTATTTTGCCCCAATTTTTTTTGCTAGAGGAAGACAACTCGTTGCTCATTAATCAACTGTAATCGTAGTCTCTAAATCCATCTTTCTTCATAGGAAGCAACGTTTTTTAAAGATGAGATTCGCTGAGCACTCTAAAGCCAAAATATTAACTAGATTGAGCTTTGGAAGGAAAATAGGCCCTTGAAATAATTGAATTCACATGTACAATAGTCATTGCAAGCTTAGTTTCTCGAGAAGTTGTTATGACAACTTTTTATATATGGAAAGGATGCCTTATATTTGGGGCGTTAAAAATGCAAAATGTTCTTGTTTGAACAAGTCTTTTGGTTGTTAATCAACTTAAAATCTAAAGATACAATATTTTTCAAGTTTATGATGAACTTTTTATGTAATACTTCTGACTTTGTTAAAGGATATTTTGAATATTGTGTGCAACCAAAATTCGTTGCAAGCAGTTTTAGAATTCTTGCTATTTTTTTTGTATATGGACCTTGGTTCCTTATTTCAGAGATTACTTGAAGATGTGGCAATTTGAAACTGTAGGGAGATGCGTGGTGGATGCAGTTTGAGCTTGAACAGTGACCTCCGATAGTGGACTGGCAGACGAGAGAGCAAGAAGTGAGATCGTTGAACGCAGGAAGAGGATCGTTGGACTGCATGCAACAGTCTGGTGGATGATCGATCGATGAAAAGGAGTTAGACATCTACCAGAGGACAATAGGGACTTGAAAGTGGCAGCAAACGGAGTGAGCAGTCCATCAATGACGTTAGGTGGGCCCCAGTGCAAATGGTCGGGTAGATAGCTTATATCCCCAGACTTTGTCATGTGACCATGTTAGATGTTTCATCACATCAGGTGCCACAAGTAAATAGGTCCAAAGTCAGGCTCATTGGAGATCATCCAACAGAAAAAATTTCCTATGGTGTTTTTTGATGGAGCTGCAGTAGATTCTATTGGAGGAGCAGGTGCATGTATTTGGTTAAATGATCAACATTTCCTCTCTATCAAATTAGGCTGTGGACACAACATTAATACAAGAGCCGAGCTATTGGCGCTCTGGGCATCATTATACATTGTTAAAGATATTGGGTTACCATACTTACATATCTTTGGCGATTCCTCTGTGATTATAAACTGGGCAAAGGATGAATCCACACTTGCTATGGTGAACTTAGAGGCCTGGTGCTTTAACACTAGGAAACTCAAATCATTGTTCACATTTGTGGATTTCTGTCATGTCTTTAGGGAACATAACAAAAAGGCAGACACACTATCCAAGGAAGGGCTTATTATGCCTGGTGGCCATCTTTTTTTCACTAAAATATGTGAAGATGAAGTTTTTGGGGAGGTTACACTTCAGCTTTTTTGAAAGCATTGCTCTGGTTCTTAGACTTTTAGTCTCTTGCCTCTTATTTGTGAAATTTTGGTTAAGATGAGCTTTTGAGTGATTCAAGCCCTGACTTGGATATTGTTTCTGGGCTCTTCTTATTTTCTTTAGAGACATACTTGACTGAAAGGCCTACTCTGTATTTTATGAGAGGACACATTTCTTGTATATGATGCTCAAGCGCTGATAGTTAGGTTCTGCGGGAAAGAAACTCCCTCTTCTGGATGCTGAAGTACTTCAAGATGATATTGGTTCCACATATGTTGGATTTGCTGTATATTTATGACGATGTACCCAATTCCTTTGATTCAATAGAATAGCAAGGAATGCTTTTTTTCATTTGAGAAAAAAAAACAAAAACTGGCTTTTTAAAGAAATTCTAACCATTTTTTTTTCAAAATCTTAAAAAAAATCCCTATTTCAACCCAAATTTTTAGACTACCCTTCAATAATAATAATAAATAAATCTTATTCTGCTACAAACTCATATGTTCCTTCCCAAATGTAAAACATTAAATACTTCATTAAATAATCAATTATAACTAACCATGTGATTCATTCCATAAAATCCGGCTTGGTGAAACATGGTTTTTATGCGGCTTGAAAGATAGTTTTCGGGCCTTTGAAGAACCCTCACCAAAACTCAATTTAAAAAGCATGTCTATAGGTCAATGATCCGGTCACAATTCTAGAGAGAGGGATTGAACCAAAATTAGAAAAAAATATAAAACCTTAAGACCTTCTCATTATAAAATTCAATTGTTTTCACATTAATTATCAAGAGACTCTCAACGCACACAATATTCGTTGAAGACGTGATATTTAAATAAATAAACAATTTTAATGTCGGGTCGACGCCAAGAATGTTATGCCCCGTCCGTTACTAACACCATCACGACAATCAAAGCAGTCACATGCATCATCATTCCCATATCGAAACCGTGCAATTGTCTTATCCGACGACCGTGAATCGCGCTGTGCAGCACTGTCTGCGTTCTCTGTACGACACGTGCTAAAGACGCGGAGCTAACCCATCACTGGCGGTGGAGCCGGTCCTCCACCGTGCGACCCGGAGAGGCCCGCCCACTGCCCAGACCGGGCGCTTGGAGGTTGAGTCTTTCCTGCCTTCATCGAACAGCTACGCGTTTATCTTTTGGCCCGATTTTGGAATCCTCAGTGTCGACGACTTTTACAGGAGTTTGAAATTTGGGACGAACGATCTGGAGCGGTTTCATTTCATTTTCAAGGGGATTCGAGAGTTCTGCTCTCAATTTTTTTCTGTAAAATTTACAGGCAAAAGGTTTGGTTTTGTCCTTGCCGCTTTTTAAATCCTGCATATTACTTTTAACCCGACTGGTTTGAAAGTACTTTAAACATCTTTGCTTTTCAAGCGTTACGTTTAAACTTTCATAGATTTGAAGCTTTAAAGCGGTTATTTGATGCGAACGATATCCATTTTGAAGATCTTGGGAGGCCTGTTGCATCTTTACAGTTATGCTTTCTACGTGACGGCTAAAGGGGAAAGGGAAATTGAAGTTAGACGTGTTAAAGAGCTTTTGTTGTGTGACGATGGAGCTTAGAAAGTATTTAAATGTTGAGAAGGATTTAAATGTTCCGGAGCATTCTTGACATTCGATCCTTTCAGCGGTTGAATTTTGTTCTTTATCTTCTAAGTTTTTGCGAGGCACGGTACCCTGATATCTCGCCGTTTATAAATTGTCCGAGGAATTCATATTAGAGATTTTCTGGTCAGTTTTAGAGCATCGGCTCTACATTTGCGATAAGCTCTTAATCAATAGCAAAAGCTCTCTTGATTATATTTGCTTGAGGATAAAGTTCTTGTTACATAATATTATAGTTCTTGTTTAATGGACTCAGATTCCGGTGCGGATGCACATATTTTACAAACCTAAGCCCATCTGATGTTCTCTTTAAGGCTTGACAATTTCCTTTAGTCGGTTGGGCTGTGGCCCAGCCGTAGGCCGGTGGAAGTCTACCACAACTAAATAGCCCAGGTGCCCAAGTTTGATTAGGAACTCAAAAGATTAGATGCTTCTTTGGTGATCAACATTTTCTGGTTAAGCATGCTTCTAAATCAAGCCTTTTGAGGAAGTCTTAGTACGCTTGGAAGAATTTCTCTAATGATAATGCATTTTAGCATAACAGGCTTGCGCTGTTAAAATCTCAGGGGTTTCTTCTCATTTGAGAAAGCTTTGAGGCAAATATCTTAATTTCGATCGAAGAATTTGTTCTTAGAGTTCATCATTTTGGTTTTTCATTCAAGTTTTTGCGTGTAAACTACGAATTTTCTTGTTTCCAGGCTGGGACCGACATTGTTCGCGTTTAGGCATTTCTGTATCTCGAGGTAATTTACCGCGAAAACTTCTAAAGGTGTTATAGCTATATCTTGCTTTAAAAAGGTTCCACCGAAAGTCCTTGACTAGAGCTTGCGTTCAACACAGGCGCGTCTTGCTGAAGGGCCAAACTATGGAGCTGAAACAGTTCCATCGCTCTGAGCCGAACATTTACGCGATTGTAGCGGGGTTTCTGGCGGTGTCCAGCGTCTTCGCTGGACTATTTCTATGGGGTCTCGGTAAGCAAAAAGGCAAAAGAGAAAATTGTTTTCCCTTTTAATCTTCCGCTGCAAAAGTTGTAGACTTTTCACAACCTTAAAAGCTGTGAGCTCATAAAGCTAGCTTTGTGCATGTTCTGTGCAGTGAAAAGGCATAAAAAGTCCAAAGAAAAAGTTTCAGCGGCTGTTAATAATCGAAGCGAAAATGCTTTAATTTTCCCGGTTCCATCGCCGTCGCCATTGACGATCCTTCCGCCCGATTCCTGCAATTTTCGTCTCAGCGATTTTATCTTCGATCCTGAAATCGACTACGCACAGGTAATTAACACAATTTCTTTGTCCAAGTATTGTTTACCTTAATTATATTTCTTATCGTACTTAGTTTTGGTTGTGAGTGAAGGTCTTGGCCGAAGCTCAGAAATTCGTGGCCGAAGCAAACTTGCCAGAAACGACGACGACGGCCTTATCCACAAAATCTGGGCCGTCACAGGGTAATACGTCGAAATCCAGGCAAGCAAGATTATTGACGAATGACACTTTAGAGCAAAGTAAGTCGAAATCTTCATGGAAGAATTCGTGGCTATTTTGGCAGCGCTCCAAACGCAGCGACAGTGCGAATGTACATTGCGGCGTTTCTTCGACACCGGCATACCCATCACAGAAAAGCCTAAAGCGATCCGTGTCAGGGCCATTAGCGTCGTATTCAAGCGTCAGAAAAGCCAGCTCCAACTCTGGCCCAATTTACAGTGACGGTTTGCCTCTACGACCAGCAAATAGGAGCAGATCGGGTTCGCTCAGTGGCTCTGCCACGCCCGACCGTAGTTGCCCCATGGAGTCGCCGTACGAACACTTGAATTCGAAGGCCCACTCTAATTACCGAGCTCTGTATAAAGTTTAGACAACGCATCATTTTTCCGTTACTCTCTTTCCCTTTTCCCGGTCTCCCAGTTTTATCGATCTAAACCCCCTTTCCGGGAAGACGGCTTCGTCTCGTTTGTTTTTGTATTTCATATTTTAATCAAACATCTTAATGAGAAATACAAAGGAATTTTTATTGTTTATCATGTCAACGTGACAAAATAATTTATCCAAAAATACGAGAAAAACGCAACTACGCATTCGATTATTTTAATGATTTCTATGTAAAGATGTCCATGATATTGGATCAATCATGCTGTATTTAACGTGTAATATAATCCTTTATGATTCTGACAATCAACTTCCAATCGATTTCAACGATATTTTTGGTTACACCGTTTCTCCACAATTAACTCTAGCGGCACTGAAAGGTCTTTGCATTCCACTTGTTCTTAGAAATTTGACTTAAAACATTCAAAATAAGAAAGGAAAAACCATAGACACAATCACAAATTGCCTCCTTGACACCATTAGTATCTAAATTCTTTTCGGATTTTCCATCGAATCAAAGATGATACAGTAATTTTTTTTCGGATTTTCTATCAAATCAAAATTACAGTTAAAAATTGGAATGCATGGCAACTCTTCCTTTCCCTTTCCATGACGGGGAAGTTGTAAAGTCATCTCGAATAAGTTTTCCCATCAGTTCCAACTTTACTTTGAACGTCATCTCGAATAAGTTTTCCAATCAGTTCCAACTTTACTTTGAACACATAAAACTCTCTTGTTAGAAGTCGTATTCAAATAAGATTGTCCGCTGCTCGTACTATTATAAAAATTCATTTTTTAAACATTTAAGTGAATTAATTAGTATTATAATACATTTTACAAACATGAAATTTAATTAAAGTCTTGACTTTGATATTCAATCCCATTCTTCAACATGTCTTATCAAGATACGACAACCTGCAATACCATAACTTATAATAAATATAAATTCTTTCCATGTCAAATAAATGCATGAATTGTTAAGGGTTTACTGTTTTTACCTATTGTTGTTGTATGTGGTAGTTATTTTTACCTATTGTTGTAAGTGGTAGTTGTTAGCTTAAAGTTGAGGTGATTGTTGTATGAATTAAAGTCTTGACTTTGATATTCAATCCCATTCTTCAACATGTCTTATCAAGATACGACAACCTGCAATATCATAACTTATAATAAATATAAATTCTTTCCATGTCAAATAAATGCATGAATTGTTAAGGGTTTACTGTTTTTACCTATTGTTGTTGTATGTGGTAGTTATTTTTACCTATTGTTGTAAGTGGTAGTTGTTAGCTTAAAGTTGAGGTGATTGTTGTATGTGGGAGTTGTTAGCTTAAAGTTTAGGTGATTGTTGTATGTGGTAGTTGTTTAGCTTAAAGTTGAAGTGATTGTTGTATGTGGTAGTTGCTAGCTTAAAGTTGAGGTGAGGGTAAACAAGGGTGTGTAAAAAAATTGGTTTTGGTGTTTCATTTAAAATGGATGCCTTCATGTTTATCATATGAAAAGACAACAAAGAAAAAAGTACTAATATCAATTCATTTCATTTTAATATCTTTTTGCTAAGAATAGAAATATGAACACCCATCATGATACAGAGAACTAAATAAATCCAATATATACATGATCCATGTAAATCATAAATCATAGATTGAAAAACAACATATATTTGATAACTAAGAAAATATTCAAATAACCAAGTATTTATATTATTATATATTTAACACATTATTTAATAATTGAATTTTTTTCCACTAAGTTGTATAATTATTAGAGGATTTTGATTTTTATCTCGTTGATTTATTGATTTATGAGGGAATCAAACATTTTGAAAATAGAGAGATCATAACTTTTCATTATTCACCATTAAGTTTTGATTCCATAAATAAACTTATCCCACACAAAAACTTATATATGATGGGATAAGGACTTAGTAAAAAACCCTAAGCCAACTAATGAAGTCAAATAGAATGAATATGCATCATTGTCACGGTCATGAGTTAGAGGATTGTTGGGGTTCATTGGGTCACTTAGAATGAGGCTTGTCGATTGGTGGTATGACCGAAGACGTGCACAAGTTGGGTGCATCACAGTTCGTTTGGAGCATTAGTTGGTTGGTTGGTGTGAGTGTGGGCGGGTAGAGTCCTTGCATGAGCAGCGAGGTACACCCACACCCATGGGAAACTTCAGCATAAGCATTGGGTTGGTTGGAAGGTGCCACATTGGAGATGGACGCATGCGCACGACGAGTGTGCACGTGATTGACAGGAAGAATTCCCAAGTGTGGGCATAGGAGTTGGTTAGAGGGGCGCCTGACATGACTTGCACTCCATGCATTAGCTTGAGAGAGGTTGGCTTGGTTGAGGAGAGCGTCATGCCCAAGGACACTCTCATGTATTAGTAGTGTGCAGTTGGGAGGCAAGAGGTGACCAAGTTCAGCTGCAAGACAAGACGTGACACTTGGAGTCTGTGGCACAAAGGAGGCGTGCCCCTCCTTTGGGGCCGCCCAAAGGAGGGCGCACTTTTCTTTGGCATAGGTTCGTTGTTGGAAGGTTTTTTGGGTTGCTCTTCTTAGATAGGAGTTGGCATCTCTTCGCTTCTTGGAGAGGCACACACCATCACCTTGAGGAGGGTTCCTTGCCTTAGGAAAATATCGCGAGGAGATGCCTTGGTGAAGTCTAAGTGTTGGTAGGATGCACTTAGGTAGGTTGATAGACTTGTGAGTTGCGAGGAGGCAGAGTGCGACTTGCAGACTGTGAGGGTTGCAAGGAGGCAGACTCATAGTGGATTATGAGCATACTCTTTAGGGAACGGTTGCTAAGAGAGGTAAGCTTGGGATGGTTAGCAAGGTCATAATGGAGTGCAACTTGGCGAGAGACTTGCGATAGGGTTCAATTGAGGCGCAAGAGTAAGGCACAGGCATGGACTATGGGAACTATTGCTTGCAGATCCTAGACAAAGGCTGAAGTGTGTTTCCTGTTGAAATTGTAACTTGACTTGTTGTTGTTGAGGGAGCGCTCTTGGAGAGTTGCTAGGATGTGGCATACTCCACTGTTGTATGAAAGTTTCCTTGTACCATTGTGTGTGTGCGTGTGTATAGATTTGGGGCGCACCAAGGTTAGGGTGTCGTCGACACACGTGTTGTTCTCCTTTGGCATGCATATTTTGGCTAAGTGTTAATGGTAACATCTTAATTAAGAAAATAACTAAGTATAATAACACTTAAGTGTGCATGTTGTGAAAGGCATAGCATGTTAGGTTCCCCCTCGAGATGGTCTTGCCAATGAGAGTGGCTCTTGGGCAGTGCCACACGGTTGGGAGAAGAATGTGAACCTTGGATTTTTGAGTTAGGCTCTAAACCCATACAA